>OZ023266.1:49654591-49957091 GCA_964006375.1 Tillus elongatus
AGGTGTATTGACGGGACACATGGCCGTCAAGAAACACTTGCATAAAATGGGGTGGTTCGAGGGGGATCTCGCATGCAGACTCTACGGAATCAGCCCAGCACATCTTGTGCGAGTGTAAAGCTTTGGGCCACAAAAGACAACTGATCTTCGGTCAATCTAGACCAGAGACAGAGCAATATCAAACTTCACCCTACCAATCGCTGTGCAGACTAGTTCAAGGCACAGTGATGTTGGATTGGGTGTAGTAAAAAGACAAAGAGCATGCACAATGAGCCAAAGGCTGCAGTGCTATCCGGGCGGCAAAGTCGCGGACGAGCCCTGTGGGGAAAAAAAAAGGAAATTGATGGAGACATAAAACTTGATATTTTAAGCGTGAGTGAGAATTCTCATGTTGCATCTCTACCATTTACAACAGAATTAAATTTCTCAGCAACTAGAATTATATGCATTAAAATTAGAAAATTACCATCCTTGCAAAACACAGCTACCGCACGAACTTAAAGAAGATGACCCTGACTGACGAATGGATTTTTGTAAAATAATGCAAGATTAATGCAAACGTAATCCAAACTTTATTTGCCAAATTCTTTTTTCAGGCAAAGCATCATTTTTGCTAAATAGAAGTTATAAATAAACAAAATTACAGGTATTTGAGTAGAGATAATTCTCACTGGATGACTGAAGCACATACACAATACCCTCGTAAAGTTAATGTGTGGGCAGGAAAAATCCACGATAGAATCTGGTCTTTTCTTCTTCGACAAAACTCTCACTGGGCAGCGATATCATAATTTTTTGAGGAATGAGCTTATTCCTGCTCTTGCTGCAAGTTTTCCAAATAACAATGATCCTGATTTACCAAGTGGTGATATTTGGTTTCAGCAAGACGGTGCACCTCCGCACTTTGCACGTCCTGTTCGCGAGTTTTTAAATGACTGCTTTCCTGGCAAGTGAATCGGTAGGCTAGGTCCAATAAAGTGCCTGTTCTTTATAGGGGTATTCAAAAACAAAAATCTCACAAACCAAATAACCTCGAAGATTAGAAAAATCGAATTAGAAATGAATCGAATTAGCCCTAACGTCATTCGCAATGTACAAGAAGAGTGTGTCAACAGATTCGCTTATTGTCGAGAAGTCAGTGGATTACATTTCGAACACTATATTTAAAGGAAATGATACTTTAATTTCTTAAATGAGAGCCTTTTTTGATTGTTGGTATGAATAGAGTTTATGTTTTCCACTCTTTAAATGACTTTCATTCGAAAATTTTACAATGTGAGGTATGGACATTTTGATAGTACAGTGTAGACAATTCAAAGACCTATCAAAAGTAAAAGGAGGTTGTCATTAACAAAAAATCGATGTCATAATTGAAAAGCAAGAGTGGGAGAAACAAAAAAATGTGAATTTTGTAAACTAGAGTTCACGTGTGGAAGCATTTCATCAACACACTAATCGCGCAAATTTTAATAAATTCATTTCATAATTTTGCCGCTTACTATATATATATATATATATATATATATATATATATATATATATATATATATATATATATATATATATATATATATATATATAGTGTGGAACAGCCAAATGGAAAAAATTCAGTTACTCAATTATTGTTGATATTCATAAAAAATCCCAAAACACATCAATTATAGATTTAAAATGACATCCTCCAACGTGAAAACTTCACCCCTACATTCTATTCCCTTCGAGTGACAGTTTTTTCCCCTCAAGGCTTGTCCGCGACCTTGCCGCCCAGATAGGACTTCAACCTTTGGTTGATTGTGCATACCCTTAGTCTTACTCCACCCATTCCAAAATCACTGTGCCTTGAACTAGTCTGCACAGCGATTGGTAGGGTGAAGTTTTATATTGCTCTGTCTCCGGCCTAGACTGACCGTACATCAGTTGTCTTTTGCGGTCCAGAGCTTTATACTCGCACAAGATATGCTTAGCTGATTCCTCCCCCTCGCCGCAGAGTCTGCAGGCGAGGTCCCCTTCGAACCGCCCCATTTTATGCAGGTGCTTCTTGACGGCCATGTGTCCTGTCAAGAGACCTGTTGTGTTTCTGAGCTGTCCTCTGCTAATATTTAGCAGCTCCACAGCTTTCTTTGAACTGGGTTCATCCATTATTGACTTCCCATGTCTGAGCCCTGGACAGTCTGCCCAGTACACCTTGTGTTAGTTTCTGACCCAGGACTTAATGGCTCCCCTGGCAGTGCTCTTTGTCACGCCCAGAGCCGGTTATGGTTTCATAAATGGTTCTGCTGACCCTCTTTTCGCGAGACTGTCAGCTTCTCCATTGCCTTTGACCCCCCCGCGTGACCACAGATGAGGGTCACCTCATTCTGCCCAGCCAGGTCGCTCGTCTCGGCATTCACTCACCAATCATTCACTACATTTAGTGCCCCCTGAAGAGTACTTGCTAGTTCCTCCTCATATTTGCCCCTAACCATTATGACTAGATCATCAGCATACGCCTGGACCTCAACCTCCGACAGTCCCAGGATAGCCAGCAAATCGTCCACAAAGAGGGACCACAGCAGGGGGGGGGGGTATTATATACCTAAGTTCAAATTTAACCACCTAAATCTAAGATGGTGAAAACTGCCCGTTTCAAAGCTCAAAAAAGAGAATTCTCTGTGTTCATCTGGACCCCAAATCCGTGTTTGCTTAAATTTGATCCAACAAATCGAGGCTCCCCGCAGGAGCCGATCGTTTTGAGGGTGAAAGTTTGTTTGACAGGTATACTGTCATCTGAGTTAGTCGCTTGCCCATTTAGAAGCTCAAAGAAAGATAACCTCTCACAGAGTTCGTCTGGACCAGACATCCGTCAATTGACTCGAGGCTGTATCATGAAGTCCAACCAAGCGATTTCGTTTGCCCGTTTTGAAGCCCACAGAAGCCTCAATCTCCAGTTGTAATCCACCTCTAGATATCTCAACTCTCCTGTGGCCTGTTTGTTTTACACCCGTGCAACTAAATAAATAAATGAATTCCCTTTATGTATATATCATATATTAAACATTAATATTTACACTACCTTATCTAACAATAAATAATTTTTTATTAACAGTTAAAGCTTATGTCTAAGTAGATTTAAAAATACCTATCTAAAGAAAAGTGTAAAAATACATAAAAAAAAAGGCAAACTTAAAAAATATAATACAAATGGATTAGGATTTTTAACGAGGTAAATAATCTATAAAAATATAACAAATTTTACATTGAAGGCCAGATATGTTTTTTTTTTGCATTATAAGTATAAATGTGAAGATATCCAGACAAATGTATATATACTCTTTGGCTTTTACATCTATATTTACCGTCCATTATCTAAATGATAAAATTATTGGTAAGGTGTTCTTGGATTAACATGAATCATTTCACTAGTGCTGAAACAAAACAAAGACATTAGATTCATACTGGAAAACCTTTTCTTGTGAATCATTTCACTAGTGCTGAAACAGAACAAATACACTAGATTCATACTGGAAAACCAGTTTTCTTGATATTAATTTCTTTAAGGGGGGGATTCGAAAGTGGTAGTTGTAGAAACCTCAGTGTGGGGGGGCTACTGTATCATGACTCTTAATATTTTCACAATATTACCAATGCAGAGACTTCTAAAGTACACCATTTTCATTCTGTATTAACTCTAGTCGCCTAGTAACAAAAGTTTAACCAATTGGAGAACAGTTTACGTTGTGTAAATTGTAGGTTGCTAGGTGACACAAAAGTTACTTACGAGATGGTACTTAGTAACATATATTCCTTTTCCCGATTTACAAAGATCCACATATCGCCCACGATGCATTCGACGTGTCCTTCAATCAAATTTGACAGTGAGAGGACCCAATCAAGTAAGAGGACAAATGTGACACGAAGTTCAACCTCATATATATATATATATATATATATATATATATATATATATATATATATATATATATATATATATATATATATATATATATATATATATATATATGAGACCTACTTGGTTCTCAGGTTGAACCAACCACGACCAGAATTTATTGAAAGTTGACGTTTTGGCTCCTGTTTTGGAGCCATTTTCAAGATGTAAAGGAAATATGTAAGGACATGAACTCTAAGGCCTCAATCTGCCTAATCCTTAGAGCGGTGGACAAAGGTGGATTGGGTTGTTGTAGGTAGATTACAGGGCCTCAATCTGCCTACTCCCCAAATCTCTCCGGAGATCGTCTCTATGGTCTCAGTGTGTTCAACCCTAGGCCTAAGAGAGATCTCTCTTAGATAGATCTCTCTTCGATAGATCTATCTTAGGCTTAGAGTTGAACACACTGAGACCTTAGAGACGATCTCCGGCGAGATTTGGGGAGTAGGCAAATTGAGGCCCCGTAATCGAGAAACAACAACCCAACCCACCTTTGTCCACCGCTCTAAGGAGTAGGCAGATTGAGGCCTTAGAGTTTATGTCCTTACAAATTTCCTTTACCTCTTGAAAATGGCTCCAAAACAGGAGCCAAAACATAGAGCTTCAATAAATTCTGGACGCGGTTCAACCTGAGAAACAAGTATGTATCACACTAAAGGCCGCGGAAATCTTTGTATCGACGACATTAGTTTTAAATGAGGTTGTGCTCTACTTTGTTTTAGAATATATCTATTTTATTTTATTTTTGATTATGTTATATCTAGTATTAAAAAGTTTTGCACCCAAGTTTATTCAAGAATATGTTAGACTATAAAATAACATAGTTAAAAAACGCGTTTATGTATATTGTAGGACGATTATGTAAACACAATAATTCTCTAAAACAATAAATGCGTGAGTTGCTGACTTCATTTTTGGCGTAAGCAATTATTACTTGAAACTGTGAGTCAGGCGATTAGAAAATCAACCTATAATTACCTCAACATAGTTTTTTTTATACTGTTTTTTATGTTTGATACCAAAATATATAACGCATCAGAGCAAAGGGAGTTAAAGGAGCAAATATTGTTCTTATATGATGTTTATAAGATGCATCCTACACCATCGAATAAACAGCTTTATGGAGAAATAAGGACCAAATATAAATTGCTTTTGAGGCAGTCGAGAGCTAAGGTGGCAACTGAAGCTATCCAAAAGTCTGACAATAAATCAAAAACAATTTGGCAAATTATAAATCGTGAAACAGGTAGAAGATCTTGAATTCTGGAACTAATATATCAGCAAATACATTCAATGAATTTTTTACATCCCATGCAGAGAGGTTGGTAAGTAATGCATTGGGAAATAAATTAAATTCCCCATAATCTTATTTCTCTGCGATTCAAAGTCCAGCGAACTCTTTTGTCATGAACCCAGTTGTTGAGGAGGATATCAGCAATGCTATCAATAAACTTAAAAATACAAAATCAAAGGATATATTTGGTATGGACTGGTATTATATACTTCACAAATAAGGCCAAACCTCGAATACTGCTCCCATATCTGGGGTGCTGCTGCCGCTTCTACACTCACTATCCTGGACTCCATTCTGAAGAGAGCTAAACGTCTCATTGGTGACCCCACCCTCACCCAAAAGCTGCCATCCCTTGCCCACCGACGTGCCGTTGGTGACCTCTCTCTCTTTTATAGATATCTGCACGGGCAGTGCTCAGATGAGCTTTCTTCCATAGTTCCTCCACCTGCTGCCCCCAAGAGATCTACCAGGGGAACAGAGCAAATGCACCCCTTTACTGTCCAGGTCACCAGACATAGAACATCCTGTTATGCCCGCTCTTTTGTCCCGAGGACTTCCAAGTTGTGGAATTCCTTGCCGGCACATGTTTTTCCTTCTCCTCCGAACCTCCAAATCTTTGGTGACCTCTCTCTCTTCTATATATATCTGCACGGGCACTGCTCAGAGGAGCTTTCCTCCATAGTTCCCCCACCTGCTGCCTCCAAGAGATCTACCAGGGGAACAGAGCAAATGCACCCCTTTACTGTCCAGGTCACCAGACATAGAACATCCTGTTATGCCCGCTCTTTTGTCCCGAGGACTTCCAATTTGTGGAATTCCTTGCCGGCGCATGTTTTCCCTTCTCCTCTGAACCTTCAAGTCCAGAATTAACAAGTTGCCTCTTTCCTCCTTGTCGACACCCACGGTACGATAGTATTTAGGCTGTTAGCCCTCGTGGTGTGTTGTTGAAAAAAAAAACTGATAATAATCAAGAGATTTTATTAAATTTCTTGAAACTTTTTCCATATTGTTTAGAGAAAAAGAAAAGATGAAAGTTATCCATTGTTTGTGTTGAAAAATGTTATAAAGATTGTTTGAAACTAAGGCAATAAATTTTTATGTCATGATTTATATATGATGTAACTACAACAAAATGAAAAGCAAAAAGTTAAATATTTATCATTATCACTTACCTTTTTCCACATTTAATATGAATAAACAGTAGTGCTATGCCCAACAGTAAGCAAACACAGCCGACAACAATATAAGCAATTCCTAAAAAGGGATTCTTCCCACCAAGTAAGGATGTTGTACTCAGAATCATCCGTTTTGATCCATCAAAAGCACTAACATCATAAACTAAAATAAAACATAAAAATACACGTGTAGTAATTGATTCACAAATATTATGCGAATTAAAATACAAACATAACAAAAATAATGTATAAATGTTTAAATAGTTGGATAAAAGTGTGTAAAATACAATGAACACCTAGATTTGACTTAGGTCAAAGCATCTGTCTAGAAAAAATTAGCTTGCTGCCTGCCAGAATTGTTAAAAGTAAGAAAATTGAACATTAGTCTTCTGCTGTAGCTGTATTAAAAAGAATCTAAAGCTAAAGAGGCCAAATCTTTCTGAACCAGGCTGAACTGTATGAAATTCTCTGGTAGCATGTGGCCTTTTTTTTTCTCCATCAGGACTCGTCCACAGCTTTGCCGCCCTGATAGCACTGCAGCCCTAGCATGTGGCCATAGGAAGGTCTTCTTAAAACCGAGTTGTTACTTGTACAAAATTTTAGACGATCATATACCTGAAGACTACAGAATCTTCGGAAAGCAGCACCTTAAGAAAAGCAAGCTGGAAATATACAAAACAATGGCAAAAGTTATATGACAAGAACAAAATAAACAGTCAAAAAAATCCTATTTTCACTAGTGAGGTAACCAATTAATTTAAAATAAAATAAACATGTGGAGTACATTATAAATATTTTGCGAGTTAAGGTACAAATGTATAATATAGTACAAGGCTCAAGTTAGGCTGTAGCACAGTGACTATATAAAGATAATGTAGTCATACGTTTGTCAAAGTTTTGATTGGTCCAAGATCATGCAGGAATGTTTCATCAGTTTTTGTACTTATGGAAGAAACAGGGAAATCGAAGCATTTCTGTTAGAGGTGTGTGAACCCAGGTTTTGTTCGAATCGAACTATGAACGAACCCAAGGAAATGTTTTTTTTTTTTAATTTCAATAACACACCACGAGGGCTTACAGCATAAATACTATCGTACGGTGGGTGTTGACAAGGAGGAAAGAGGCAACTTGTTAATTCTGGACTTGAAGGTTTGGAGATTCGGAGGAGAAGGAAAAACATGTGCCGGCAAGGAATTCCACAACTTGGAAGTCCTCGGGAGAAAAGAGCGGGCATAACAAGATGTTCTATGTCTGGTGACCTGGACACTAAAAGGGTGCATTCGCTCTGTTCCCCAGGTAGATCTGTTGGGGGCAGCAGGTGGGGGAACTATGGAGGAAAGCTCCTCTGAGCAGTGCTCGTGCAGATATCTATAAAAGAGATAGAGGTCACCAACGGCATGTCGGTGGGCAAGGGATGGCAGCCTTTGGGTGAGGGTAGGGTCACCGATGAGATGTATAGCTCTCTTTTGAATGGAGTCCAGGATAGCAAGTGTAGAAGCGGCAGCTGCACCCCAGATGTGGGAGCAGTATTCGACGTTTGGCCTTATTTGTGAAGTATATAAGGTATAGAGATTAGCTGGTGAAAAGTATTTGCGAGCCCGGAAGAGGAAACCTAATTTCTTAGCAGCCGCTTCTGCAATTGATGTGACTGTTGGTGCCAATTAAGATTTCGATCCACAGAAATGCCAACAAGAGAAAAGGACTCATTACTTTGAATAACTTGGTTGTTCATTTTGATGGGTCTAGGGCTGGTGTATCTCTTATGAGAAAGAAAGCACGACTGATATTTGGTGGGGTTGAATTGTACAAGATTTATACTTCCCCAGTCTAATATTTTTTGGAGATCCACGGAGACAGAACCCTCCATGAGTCTGCGATCCTCATCTAATTGGGCTAAAGAGACAGGCTTAGAATATTGTATATTTGAGTGGAGGGTGCTGTCGTCCGCATAACTGTGAACTGGGTTGGATGTGCTAGAGACAAGGTCATTGATGTGGAGAAGAAACAAAGTAGGGGCTAAAGCTGAACCTTGAGGAACTCCTGCATTAATTGGATACAGTTTAGAGGAATGGCCATCCACAACAACAGAAATGCTCCTGTTGGAGAGGAAATTTGCTGTCCAGGTACAAAGTTTTGGTGGTAGGCCATAGGCCGGAAGTTTATTAAGCAGCGCTGCGTGCCAGACCTGGTCGAATGCTTTGGATATATCTAGAGCAACAATCTAGGATTCACTGTGTAGTTCCATAGACTTGTTCCAAGAATGGGTTTCAAAGGAAAGGAGGTCGGCAGTCGATCTGCGCTGACGGAATCCATACTGCCTGTCATGGATTAGACTGTTTTTCAAGAAATTTTAGTAATTTGGTGTTTATATACTTTTCCATCACTTTAGAGACGACTGAAAGGAGAGAAATAGGCCTGTAGTTGCTAGGAAGAGCTTTGGATCCTTTCTTGGGGGGATGGGTTGTACTCAAGCAGTTTTCCAGTTACTAGGGAATATGCCTTTATTGTAAGATATCTGAAACAGACGAGTCAGGACAGGAGCAAGTTCTGGTGCGCATTTTTCGAGAACAATTGCTGGGATCTCGTCAAGGTCAGAGGCTTTCCTGGTATTAAGAGAAGAGAGCATCTTTCGTACCTTTTTAGTTTTGAAAATGATATCCGTCATTTTATGCGCGACATTGGGGACTGTTGGTGGTTGAACGTTTGGAGGTGGGTTGAGAGTAGAATTGCCGGCGAACAACGAAGCAAAAAGTTCAGCCTTGACCAGGGCGGTAGAAACAATTTCATCCCCTGAGACAAGAGGTGGGAACGTGCTCTTGCAGAAATTATTCCCAATAGATTTGGCAAGAGTCCAGAAGGGTTTGCTGCCGTTGGAGCTTGAAAGGACTTTGTTTTTGATGTGGTTATTAAACGAGTTTTTTACCTCAGAAAGAATGCGGACATAGCGGTTTCTTGCGTCGTTAAATGCTTGACGATTTTCTTGACTGGGATTGTGTAGAAGCGTTTTGTGAGCTTTGACCTTTTCAAGTCTGGCCTTGTCACAGCATTTAGAGAACCAGGGCTTTTGAGTGGTTGAAGAGGTTTTCTGTGTATGTGGAATAAATAATTCCATGCCAGCTTGGATAATTTTGGTGACGTTTTGTGAGATATCAGAGGGGTCAGGATGAGAGAAGCAGACAGACGCCCATGGAAATTAGGAAAAGTAATCCCGCATTTCGTCCCAGTTTGCGGAGTTGTAGTGCCAAACGATACGTGGGTGTGATGACTGTGTGACCTCGGGTTGCATTGCGCAGGAAGCAGTGACCATGCTGTGGTCTGAGCGACCAAGGGGGGATCTGTCTGTACAAACTTCTACATCCAGCCGGGTTGTTACTTGTACAAAACATGGAAAAATAACTAGACTTCAGAATGTTGGGAAAGCATCGCTTTGAAAAAATAACCTATAAATATACAGACAGAAGTTTTATGTTAAGAACAAATTTTACGATAAGAACCATTATACAATGCACCTTACAGATAAGCATCGATTTACGTTTGTACAAGACACAAGAAGAAAAAAACATAACCTACAATATCGCACATTTTCAACAATTTTTTAAAAACGTTATTTTCTGGATAATTACCAAAACTAAATACTCACAATAGTCAATCTGTAGCTCATATTCGCCTTTAGGCAGCCCACTTTCAAAGCCAGTCTTGCTGTGATCAATTCGTCGATACAACTTTCTGAATGTGGGAAATGCAGCAGTCCGCATCCAAACAATTAGATCCTCATTTTGAAAGCCATTATTTTCATCCTCACTGTCAAGTTCCCAAATATGTTTGGTCCAAGCTTGCGGCTTGGCATAATTTTTAAACACATCTTTCAGAACTCCGGGTGGATTCCGAAACTTGATATTTCTGTCAGAGTCCCAAGCTATGCCTCTTTTTAACACGGGCACTGGAGAATTCGAATTGTTCTTTAAATATAAAGTTAATGTATCTGAAAATGAGGTTAATTAATTTGTGGTGCAAATAAAATGCTTTAACATCTTAAGACAATTTCTAACTGGAATGTCTTTATTTTCTATAAATTTTACTGATTTAAATGATCAGTTTCACCAAATACTATATAATGACAATACAGGACACTCCGGCTGATTTCGTGTTACAAAAATATCAGCGCCCCTAGCGGATAGTACTGATGTTACGTCGTTCGAGAACGTTTAACGCTAGCAATTGCTGGTGTTTAACTGTGTATAATTAAGTTTGAGCTGTGTTTTTTACAATAAATATTAGTAGTTAGGTGTGTGCAATCTATAATTGTTCGAATTATAACGTGCTAAATCTATCAAAGACATTTCATAGGTTTCCAAAGGATGGCGAAACGTGAATATGATTTGAAGCAGAAGACAAATTCAGAATCACTTTTATGCCAATATGTACAGTTCGCAGAAGATAATTTATGGTGTAATATTTACCATCATGTACCTATTTATAGATAAACTTCGTAAACGGACGGTTGAAATGCTTCAATCATAACTTGTCTTCCAGTGCATAAAAAAATATGAAGGCATAAAAAGTTTTGCGTTAATAATAAATGGTATAAGAAAACTGTTTTTCTATTTTCTTCTGTGTCCTTTTTTATTTCAGTATGGCATAAATTGTCACATTTTTTCACATTTACAATTATTTTACTTGGTAAAGGCTTTTAATTATCTTCCCAAGACAGGTTTCCAAAGAGAAGTAGAAATAGCAGATTCAGCCCTATAATAGATTTCTCCACGGAAGTAAGAGTTAGTCTCACATTTCATCTGCACAATTTCTTAATTATGTACTAAGTATATCAGTTACATATTTTAAAATATTAGATTAATAATACAGTTTTCATGTAGAGATATAGCAAATTGAGTACTGTGCTACCATTTATACCTAGAACAATTATTTATAGGTAAGTACAGATTGTAACTTAATATCCTCAGAAACAGCTTTCAGTATATTCCTATATCTACCCTTGAAATAGTAGTTTAACGACGGTTTTAATGTAGTACTTTAAATTATGATTATGGGTAAGAGAAATTTGCAGAATTATTCATGCTGAATTCATTTAGGTTTCAAGCTAATTGTTGATACAGATTCTATTTATAACTATATAATCAGAAAATGTTCACTGTTTTGTCATGTACAAGTTTTTATATTCATCTATAATAAACCAATTGTCTAAATTAGGAATATGCAGGTAAAAATACAGTTGTCAGTACTTCACGTGAGGTGGCGCTAGTGTACTTGTCACAAATTTCACCAATGCTAAAGCATAGGAGTGTCCCGTATTGTCATTATATAGTATTTGGTTTCACTTACCATTAAATAATGAATTGGCTATCGCTCCACATGGTGCTATTGGTAGTTCCTTTTTAGCATTTTCATCATAAGCTTTAGCAAAAGGAACACAGTCAGAGGAAAGTTCCTCTTCTATTTTGCCCAATAATTGATTGTCGTCACGAGATTTGACATATCTTCTATGGTTCTGATAAAAGTTGCTTAATCCATAGTACATAAAAACTTTACCCTATAATATAAATTAATAGCTGGTTATAATAGAAACTATTACTCTGGTACTTACAAAAGAAATTAAGTAAAACATGTAGACAATAAATATTTTTTTCTTGGCAAATAATGATTTTCCAATAACATACTTTCCAAACCCCTTGGCATCAATTTATAATTAATAAGGTTTGAGTAAAATAGTACAAACAATATCAGTCGTATAAATGCAAAACCCGACAAGTCACATTTTAATGGAAATTGAGTTTTATATCAGTGGCGGCTCGTGACTTTGCTGAAGCAGAATTCGCGCGGTCCCAAAGGGGGGTCCAGGAATACGAGGACCCCCCTGCGCTGCTGGCGATTTTTTTTTTGTATTTTCAAGTCACACGTTCTCCTGGCACTTCAGTATTTAAATGAAAAATCCATTTGTACAAAAATATAAACTTTCACAAGGAATAATGTCCAGGAATATTCGATGAGAAGACACTGTACAGGGTGGCTCAAATTCGAGCCTCATCATTGGTATCTCGGAAACTGTAAGAGATACAACGTCTGTTAAATTATGGCAAAGTTGCGTAAGGTGATGCTCAGCAAAATGCAGTTTAGAAAATTAGAAAGCCCGAATACTTCCGGTGATAATCGGAAAAAAACGGAAAACTCATTAAATCTGTTTTATTTTTTTCTGGCGTTATTTGAAAAGATATAACAAAATGAATCACACTTATCAAGGTTACTTTTCCTCTCCTACAAGATGGCATTTTCAAATTTGAAATCAGATGTTTCGTCTTTCAGAAACCATCAACTCCATTTTTTCAAATACGGCCCTAGATTTTTTATTTCATATTTTGTTACCTTTGGACTACCTCAAAACAATGCCTCACCATGACTTTTGAATTTCAAACGTTTTGATAACAAATAATGAAAATGTCTAATGGTTACTTAACTTTTAAAATGGACAATTTAAAAAACCTAAAGTAAATGCTCGAATAAGCCCCCTTGGACTTCTATGCATTTTCGCATACGTCTTCGCAGATTGTTCGTAACAGCCCGGTGGATTATTCTTCCTCTTGCTCGTAGAGTTGTGAATTCTAACACTAACTTTTGGCGCAAAATGTTTATATCATTCGGAAAAGTATCCTTGAATAAGCGATTTTTCAAGAATCCCCATAAAAAATAATCCAGCGGGGACAAATCAGGACTTCTGGCAGGCCAACGCACCACTCCTTGGTTCCAATTCATTGATTGGGAAATGTTTCATTAGCAAACTCGGTTACTGCCCTTCCATTATGGGGTGGTGCACCACAGCTGCTGCAGCATATTCAACGGTTCATCTTCAAGCGCATCGAATATATAATTATGGATTAAATTAAGATACCATTCAGTATTTAAGTTTCCATCATAAATAATTGGCCTTAAGATTTTGGTTCGATACATTCCAACCCAAACATTGAATGATTTTCGTCCCTGTCTTCGTACTTGCCGATTTTGGTACGGATTTTCTACTGCATAATAATGCTCATTGTTTCTGTTAAAAAGGCCGCTTGTGGAAAAATTACATTCATCTATCCAGATGATTTTATTTAATAAATCATCATCTTGTTGCATTTTTCCATCAAGCCAATTGCAGAATTCAAGCCTTCTGACCCTGTCTCCTGGTCTTAGTTCTTGGCTGACATGAAGTTTATAGGGATGATACTTATGTTTTTTGAAAACCCTCCGAATTCGACTTCTAGTCATATTCAGTTCTGAAGCAAATTGCCGTGTTGAACCACGATTTTCCGTAACCTTTAACAAAACGTTTTGGTGAAATATCCTTGACATGTTATCGCAAAATATTATAATAATAAAAGATTGCATAGTATCATTTTATAACAATACTTACAGCATTTAAAACAGCTTCTTTATCTTCAGCTTCCATTCGTTGGCCGTAGGAATTTCTAGGTTTACCAAAACTACCAAAGAGACATACATTTCTGTCCAAATTGTTAAAATATGAATAATGGGGTTGTGGACGCTTGGGGTATTGCTCTAAATACCGTTCACATGAAATGTGCGAGTTTCTGTTATTACTATAATAAATCCGAAGCATATCACGTTTCTCGAAATTGGAAAACACCATTTTTGTTCTCTTAATGTTTATTTTGAAAGTTAAAGCAAGCTTGATATTTCTGAATATCAAAGCCGCCGAGATGGACGAACAGACATGTCATTGCATTGCATTGGATTGAACTTAAAATACTTGACTCATAATCATAAATTCGGGTTCATCTTTACCTACCTAATCAAATTATATTATTGAAGAAATATTTTGTTTCAAAAGCAGAGTCTTATTAAATATTTTCAAGAAAGACGGAAAATGTCATTATTTGTTATCAAAACGTTTGAAATTCAAAAGTTGTGATGAGGCATTGTTTTGAGGTAGTCCAAAGGTAACAAAATATGAAATAAAAAATCCAGGGCCGTATTTGAAAAAATGGAGTTGATGACGGTTTTTGAAAGACGAAACATCCGATTACAAATTTGAAAATGCCATCTTGTAGGAGGGGAAAAGTAACCTTGATAAAGTCTGATTCATTTTGTTATATCTTTTTAAATAACCCCAAAAAAAAACCACATTTAATGAGTTGACGATCCAACTCAATCTAAGTAAACGACAGAAACTAAGCTTTGGAGCAGGCTCCGAACTCTGCATCACTTTTGTGACTAATAAACACCAACTACCAGTGTGCGTGCCGTTGCCATGGCAACCGTCTCATGCAAGCGTCCCGAAACAGATGCAGAATTTGTATATGAACGAGTCAGTCTGCAGTTGCTTAACACTCTAGAGTAGTCCATGGTCTGCAATACGTAAGCGCTGCGTGCTGGGGCATGTATACATTTAATTCCGTGATCAGGGGCGGGCTTGCAAATTATATCGTACCATAAATTACTATATAAATACATTATCGAGTGCGGCGTGACGTAATAAGACATTTTTATGTGGTTGTACCAAATGAATTTGAGAATAAAAAAAATAATTAAATTATGGTGGATTTTGATTTTAAAAAGTTTAGCTTAACCGAAAAATATAGGTGAAGCACCTGCATCATCGGACGAGCCGTCACTGTTTTATATACCATTCCCTTCTATATGCAGAGTGCTATCTATTGGTGTAGATTTTTAACGCAGAATCCGATAATTTACATAACATATTCAGTGTTGAAAAAAAAGAGGTCAGATGCAAAACCCACATCTCCACACAATGTTTAGTTTCAAATGCCGACATGTCCATCCCAACCAATACAAACCACCTTGTGTGCCACGTGGTACAACACAAACATTGTGTTGTCAGTTGTCAGTATATAGTATTCTAGGCTATAATTATTGCTAAATGTCTTTGCTAGAAATAGGAAAGAAGTTGTGAAAGGATCCAAGCTTGGAGGAAACTGGTTTACCAGCAAATCCAGACAATAAGGCTAGCATCATTAAATTAATCAAAAAATATGGAGAATCTTGGCAAAGTGACGAAACATTGTCATTTTCAAAAAGAGCCTTCAATGAGAATTATGTGGGCTTCGTATCGGGATTTACTGAAAAGGATGAGGAAGATAATCATATTACAGAAAATTCTGCTTGGATGAAAATTTTGGTTCGGCTATTTGAGCCTTCTTATGCTTCTTAGTAAGCTAATACAAGAAATTTCTTTTCTTAAATTAAAATTTTCATGAAAATTTTCCATGTTTCATTGACCTTAACTAGTTTGAGCAAAAACTTATAGTCAAAGCCCTACAGGTCATCATAGTTATCAAGCTAAATCCGAGAAGTACAAATTACTTTATGAATTTTAAATAATTTGAGCTACAATATATTTTTGGTACCATCTTTCTGATATTCAAAACAGTAAAGCTAAAATAATGCTTCAAGCTGCGTAACATTATTTTCAAAAATAACGGCTTAAAAAGTTTTTGCGTTTTTCATAAAATTTTATTAAGTGGACTTCCTAGTACCAGATTATGGTCATTGTCTATATCTGCACCAGGATATGGATAGTTGTAACTAAACAAAGTGCAGTAACATTTCTGTGCAATGATAAAATATGTTTGATACCTCTGTATCCACTGGTACTTTCCATGAATATAGTCTCCATTTGGGGACTTCAAACATTGTATTCATTAAAACGAAACCATTATTCTCATACAAATCAATTCGGTTCTCTCCTATTTCATTCATTTCTGCTAATTCACATTTTCTAACTACAGCACTTTCCATTTGTTCGTCCATTACCACATTAAAATCCCCCAATTATTATATTATCCCGTTTCCTCATTTTTGTACACATGTCTTTTATCTGAAAATATATATCTTCCACTTCCTCCTCCTCGCTTAGTGATGTCGGAGAGTACACCTGTAGCATGGCGATATTTTGGGGCTTTGCTTCAATTGTATACAATCCTCACTTTATTTGTCAATTCGCTCCGCAATAAGATTGTGAATCCATTCCTTCTAGTCTTCTCTTCTACTATATGTTATACCGACACCACTCTTTAGTTCACGATCTGCATCTATATTTTTCGGCGACCTTACTTCCGAAATACCAAATATATCTATATGCATTTTGTCCACTGTGTTCTTTGCTTCGTTCAGTTTTGTTACCCTTAGCTGGCCTCTTAATATTCCATGTTCCTATATTAAATAAGTTCTTGATTCCTTTCTTCTTGACATATTTTCTAATAATTTCTTTACCCGATGTTCTCGCTACTGGGCTAGGGACCGGTTTCACATGATAACAGTCTGAGAAATCTGTCCCGTACATTTTTCCCTACTGGGTCTTGAGTTCAGAAGCTTATGAACCATAACAGTGTAGCAGTATCCTTGCACTTAGTCTACCATGGTTGCTGGTTTGGAAACCTTATTGTGCAATGCGAAGGTTTTCCATTGCCTGTCGCTCTTTATGACAGGAGTTTTCAGACAAAAAAGAAAGCAAGTAACGTGAAAATTAATACAAGGTAGTTTAAGAATACCAAAAAAAGCCTTCCTGGACAACGGTATCAGCTGCTCCTATTAGCTGCTTCTCACGCCAGGTACTCCTTGGTCCTATTTTTTTAAGGAAACACTTTTTGTGGGGAATAAATCTTTTCTTTAGAAAAAATAATATTTTTTATTTTTCACGGGACCGCATTAATATTTTTCTAACTTATTGCCAGTGAACCCCACAACTCCATTACTGGTTGCTCGTAGAACTTTATATTGTAACTGACTATAGCAGCTATACGGTGATAATTTTGACCCAATTTGGTTTAATTATCTCCACTATTTGGAAAGTGTTAAAATAAATCGTTATTTTTTCGAAAATTTCAACCTCTTGTGTCATTGAAACGAATCGTTTCTGGGTTTGTGTTGATATGTTTTAGAAAATTACAATTTGTTATATCTAGGTACTGTAAGTCTCTTTAAAAGAGACTTGTATTACAAATATCATTAAAGTAACAAAAGCTTTCCAGAAGGAAACTTAATTTATAATTCAAAAAGGAAGGATCTGCCAAGTTATGGCAGGTGTTTCTGCTTATTAACCGCCTGCATGATTTCGTTTTAGTCAACTTAATTGAACCGGCTTTTCCAACAAGTAAAAAAGTTTTTTAAAAACAAATTCTCTGATCGGGTTTTGCATTTATATGGCTGATATATTAAGTAACAAATAACAAAAACATTTGTAGAAAACATCACAGTGTGTACCCTAATAATGTCAGACACAGTGTTTCGACCTCACAACCGTTTTGGATCAGTATAAGGCATGCCATTTTACATAGGCTCACCACCTGCGTTATTAATATACTTATCAAGATGCTTCAATTAGCAAAAAATGTGCAGTTTTTTTTAGCTTACTCCAGATCTGGCTTTAGATTTGTAAAATTCCGAAGTTATTTAAACAAAAATGACTCTGGAGATTTTCCATCTTTTACCTTTTTTTACATAAAACAAACATATAAATCAGGTGGTTCTATCTGTTTTGCAAAATAATTGCAAATCTCGCGCAGGCGATAATCGATTTTATGGACATCATATTCAATTCCTACTACTTTTTGACACACATTGATGTACTAAACATTGTATTTCATTTGTGCATTAATACAAAAATCATTTAATCTTTTTTGTTTTTGTTGATATAAATCATATTACCTTACAAATAAACAAATGACTATTGCTGCAAGGTAAGAACAATACTGGCTTAGTTACGAGCATTTTAAGATGAAAACTTGAATGAGTCTCCTTTGGAAATGAGCCGTTTGTAATTGAGTTCTTGTAACGACAATTTTCGACCTATGCAAACGACAAACAATTTTTAGCGTCGATAATTATTTCAGAAGCAACTTGATTTCCAGTCTAAACCTACGTAGCAAATTTGGTTACCATAGCTTTGTTATTTTCAGAGATAAACAAATTTTCCGAAGGAAAGGCTAAAATTTTCCTGGAAAACCTGGTCAGATTTTTCTGGCTACCGAACTTATCCAACCCACTTACAGAACGAAGGTTCCTGCCAAATTGAACGGAAAATGATTTAGGTATACTTCTAGGGTTCACTCTTGTTATAAAATTTTTGTGATTTTTCTTTAAAAAAAATTCACTGATGGGGAGATCCCGACTTTTGAATTTTGAAAAAATTTCTCCAAAATCACACCGATAACTCAAAAAAAACTCTGGACGCAGCAAGTGCGTTATGGTAGTGAATTTTCATAAAAATATTTTTAATAGGATATTTTTTAAGAAAGCTTGTATAAAATTTGGTTACCAGTATAACCTATATAGTAGGAACAATGTACCATATTTTACCAAAATAATTATTTAAAAATGTACAAATACCCCTATTTATTTTTCTTTAAATGCCTATAACTTTTTTGTCTTTTGACCTACATGGCTAAATTTTGGTAGGTAACTTACCTATAAGGACATAGACCCGCGCACCAAATTTGGTTGCCCTTACTTTGTTAATTCCGGAGATTTTTTCGATTTTTTTCGAAAGAAAACAAAATTTTCCGGGAAACCCTTGGCGGATTTTCCTGGATAACGAACTTATCCAAGCCACTTGCGAAAGGAAAGTACTCACCAAGTTTTATCAAAATCGGTCTATTATTTTTTAAGTTATAGGTGTGACACACACACACACACACACACACACACACACACACACACACACACACACACACACACACACACACACACACACACACACACACACACACACACACACACACACACACACACACACACACACACACACACACACACACACACACACACACACACACACACACACACACACACACACACACACACACACACACACACACACACACACACACACACACACACACACACACACACACACACACACACACACACACACACACACACACACACACACACACACACACACACACACACACACACACACACACACACACACACACACACACACACACACACACACACACACACACACACACACACACACACACACACACACACACACACACACACACACACACACACACACACACACACACACACACACACACACACACACACACACACACACACACACACACACACACACACACACACACACACACACACACACACACACACACACACACACACACACACACACACACACACACACACACACACACACACACACACACACACACACACACACACACACACACACACACACACACACACACACACACACACACACACACACACACACACACACACACACACACACACACACACACACACACACACACACACACACACACACACACACACACACATATATATATATATATATATATATATATATATATATATATATATATATATATATATATATATATATATATATATATATATATATATATATATATATATATATATATATATATATATATATATATATAAACATATAGTCTGAAACCGACCTCGGATTTGGGTTCCAGGGGTCCTAAATAGCGCTCATTTGAAGAATTTTTTTCAAAATTCGAAAGTCGGGATCTCCCCATTAGTGAATTTTTTTAAAGAAAATTCACTAAAATGATGGGCCGATTTTGATTAAATTTCGTGAGTACCTTCCTTTTGCAAGTGGATAAGTTCGTTAGCCAGGAAAATCGGCCCAAATTTTCCCGGAAAATTTTGAGTTTTCTTTCGCAAAAAATTCATATCTCTCGAAATAACAAAGTAAAGGCAACCAAATTTGGTACGCGTCTTTGTATTCTAAAGGGTGAACCTTGTACCAAAATTTAGATCTTTAGGTTTCAAAACAAAAAAATTATGGGCAGTTAAAGAAAAGACATTTTAGAGTTTTTATATCATTGTAGGTAAATCACCTACCCAAGGTTAGCTCTGTAGGTTAAGAGACAAAAAAGTTATAGGCATTTAAAGAAAAATAAATTGGGTCTTTCCTCAAAACGTCAAAGTCGCGATTTAAAACGTCAAAATTTGCAACATTTAGGCAAAGAACCTGAGACTAATATGAGCTATGGAAAGAAAATGTCTCAAGAAGAATGTTTTACAAAGCCTGAAGTCTTAGCTTCAACCCTCCTTGACTGTACTAAAATATTTCCAGAAAATTCATTTCACATAGACCCTTTCTCTGATGCTTTAGCAGTAGCCTTAGCTATAGAGTTTATCGATTAATGGTATATAATTTTTGTCGAATTTTCGTAAAAAATCAATAAAGCTCAATATATCTGTTATTATACAAGATACGAAAAAAATTCTATATATTAATTATAGGGTGTCTTGAGCTACATCTTAAAAATATTTCTACACTCACAGGCTGGCCCATAAGTCGTTGGTGATACAAATTTTCTTTTTTTTTTTTTAATCGAACACGCCTTATGTTATTGCATTTTTGCATTTTCCATCGAAATATAATGCATGTTTGTAAGAAAAGAAATTCGGGACGCAGGAAGTGCGTTATGGTAGCGAATTTTCATTAAATGCTTCAAATTTGAATAGCTCAATTTGCTATTAACCTATAAGGTTGACCAAGAAACCAGTTTTTTCAGGAAAACTTAAGTCTACTTTCAGACATTTTTGTACATTTTCAAACAATAAAAATTTCAAAAATTTGATGAAACATGGCACATTGTTTCTACTATATAGGTTGTTATACTGGTAACCAAATTTTATGCCTGCTTTCTTTAAAAAAAAACACATATTTGCTATTAAAAACATTTAAATGAAAATTCACTACCATAACGCCCTTGCTGCGTCCAGGTTTTTTAGTTTTCGACATACAGCAGCTAGCCGACCTTAGCGGAATACCAGTTATAAAATACAAAACATTTGACTATCTTACCTCAAAGTTAGTAGCTATATGGAAAAACAGAACACAGGTGCATTTAGCTGAACTATTGCTTTTTATTATGTCAGCACAAATGTCAGTGGTGTTCTTCCATTCACCACCATCGAAGATAGACTTGTTGCAATGAGTATAATCAATGACAAGCTCCTTAACTTCATCCGAAAAATAGAGCAATCCAACACCAATAGGGATGAAAGCTATTCCAATAACGAAAAATGTTGGCAAGACTGTACCAGCTGTTAATATTGGCTGCCATGCTGGTAAACGTTGCTGCTTAAAAGCACTATCTGTAAAAAAATAATAAAAAGTATTAGGACGGGTCGGCCTATGTCATTTCTGTTAAAAAAAAAAAAAATTTACTATTACCCTATCCATGAAGTACTATGGTTATTAGAAAAGGGGTTTGTACACTGGCAGACCATGATAGGATCACAAACCTATCACCTATTCAACTCCGAAAACTGAAAGTACCTGACATTATTTAAACCGATTAATTAACGTTGGCGTGTATCCGAATTGTCGAGGCGGCAGTCTAATAATGATAACAACAGTTTATTCGTCATGCAGATACATTGGTATACATATGACATGTCAACTTGACCTAGGATACAAAAAAATAAGTCAATACAAAACATACAACCCAAAATTCTTAAATAAGTCACATCCTAAAATCAGCTATCAAATAACAAACCACACAAAACAAACTCAAATCAAAAATATTAAAACATAACATAGACCAACTTATGCACAGGGTAAGTCAACAATTGAATGAAGTTTGTTATTTGTGGCTAAACTTTTTTAATGTGTGTAAATTTGTTTCTTTTGTCTTTTGTATTTTTGTTTGTTTTTGATGTTTATTTCACAATTTTAGTTCTATAGTCTTATATTTGGTATTTGTTTGACAAGGCTGTGTAATTTTTGCCAGAATAAATATTTATATTATTATTATATTATTATTATTAATGATATATTATATATATATATATATATATATATATATATATATATATATATATATATATATATATATATATATATTTATATATATATATACAGTACAACTAAACCGTTGTACTTGAAAACAATTTCTTAATGAAACCTATAACGTGTGATCTTTGCTATAACCCAAAATTGTATTTAAGTATACAGGGTGTACAAAAGAAGAGCAATACCCAAAATTATATTTTTCTTAAATGGAATACTATAGTTTTTTATGTGGTAGATGAAGCCTGTGGACGTTTTATATTCAACAAAAAATTTGCAAGATTGTCAAAAGCAGTGTTGCCGAGTTATTAATTTTTCTTTAAAAATTTAGTCAAAAACATACTTTCTTCAGACTGTTATATCTCTGCAACTGTTCGTTAGTTACCCTGAAAAATTTACGAGCAATCTAATATTGGCCTGGTTCATCCTGAACTGTCTTTACATTTGGATTCGTTTATACAGGGTGTTCAAAATTTCTCTTCAAACATCCCTACATTCACTTTCATTTTAATTGAACTTCTTAAATACAACACCCTGTATATTATTTTGCCGTTAGAAAGATTAAGGTGTGCTCATTCAGAAAACACCATGTTTGCCGTATCTATCTCAACCTACTTTTGAGATATTAAGTTTTTTCCAAAAATTTACACAGAAAATGAGAACAATCACAGGCGGCACGGCACAAGGAATCAAAGCAATCGCTACTCGTTGACATAATAATGTTATTTCTTTTTGTATCGTAAATTTATATCATATTTATTTAAATAATGATAAAATCATTCAGAATAAAAGATTATTAAACTTAACATAATTTAGGTAATTAACATAAACACAATAACTACTTCATCAGATGTTCAAACACTCTACAATTTTGTTGTAGACACATAAAGAACCTGCCTGTTGAACATTTATTTAGATTTCGTAAGGGCCCGGTCCCAACGGACGTTTCCGGTTCTGGTGTATGAGTCTGTTTCCCTTATAAGCAAAAATGATGATTGCTCCTCCTTGTATAAAATATTCCGGAGATAAAATACCCCTCGATTCGGATCTCCGGGAAAGGGGTGTACAGGGGGCGCCAACATCAAGATTTAACATATCCTTTTCGAATATATGTGGCCTAAATTCTAACCTGAACTCCGTCCACCATTTCCTCCAGGCTAACAGGCCCCAAATCCTCTTCCTCACCGAAACCCAAATCAGTGCCAAAACAGCCACTAATCACCTTAATTTTCCGGGGTATGAGCTCCTTACTTCCTTTAGATTGCATGGAGGCGTGTGTGCATACGTCCGTAGCAATCTACCCTGCACCAGCCTCCCCAATTTAGAAGCTGGAAGAAAAGACATACTATGGATAAAACTCTCTCTCAGGGCTGCAACTAAATTCATCTGTTGCATTTACCGGTCACCTTCTGACAACAACTTTGTCCAGCTCTTGATTACCTTTCTGAAAAAACCGACTATCTGATTTCTGAATATCCTTCCTCCGAGGTCACTATTCTTGGTGACTTCAATGTCCATAATAAGGAATGGCTAGAATCTTCAAAAAGCGATCCACAAGGGAGAGCAGCGGATGCCTTTGCAGTCAGCAATTCCTTAGCCAATATGGTTCAGTAACCTACTTACTTTCCTCGCATCCCAACACACAGCTCAAATCCCTTGGATCTCCTTCTCACTACAAAACCTGAATGCTATAAGATATCAGTCACCGCCCCCCTTGGTCGCTCAGACCACGGCATGGTCACTGCTTCCTGCGCAATGCAACCCGAGGTCACACAGTCATCACACCCACATATCGTTTGGTACTAGAACTCCGCAAACTGAGACGAAATGCGGGATTACTTTTCCTCATTTCCATGGGCGTCTGTCTGCTTCTCTCATCCTGACCCCTCTGATATCTCACAAAACGTCACCGAAATTATCCAAGCTGACATGGAATTATTTATTCCACGTACACAGAAAACCTCTTCAGCCACTCAAAAGCCCTGGTTCTCTAAATCCTGTGACAAGGCCAGACTTGAAAAGGTCAAAGCCCACAAAACGCTTCTACACAATCCCAGTCAAGAAAACCGTCAAGCATTTAACGAAGCAAGAAACCGATATGTCCGCATTCTTTCTGAGGCAAAAAACTCGTTTAATAACCACATCAAAGACAAAGTCCTCTTAAGCTCCAACGGCGGAAAACCCTTTTGGACTCTTGCTAAATCTATTGGGAATAATTTCTGCAAGAGCACGTTCCCACCTCTTGTCTCAGGGGATGAAATTGTTTCTACCGCCCTAGGCAAGGCTGAACTTTTTGCTTCATTGTTCGCTGGCAATTCTACTGTCAACCCACCTCCAAATGTTCAACCACCAACAGTCCCCAATGTCGCGCATAAAATGACGGATATCATTTTCAAAACTAAAAAGGTACGAAATATGCTCTCTTCTCTTAATACCAGGAAAGCCTCTGGCCTTGACGATATCCCAGCAATTGTTCTCAAACAATGCGCACCAGAACTTGCTCCTGTCCTGACTCGTCTGTTTCAGATATCTTACAATAAAGGCATATTCCCTAGTAACTGGAAAACTGCTGGAGTACAACCCATCCCCAAGAAAGGATCCAAAGCGCTTCCTAGCAACTACAGGCCTATTTCTCCCCTTTCAGTCGCCTCTAAAGTGATGGAAAAGTATATAAACACCGATTTACTAAAATTTCTTGAAAAACACAGTCCAATCCACGACAGGCAGTATGGATTCCGTCAGCGCAGATCGACTGCCGACCTCCTTTTCTTTGTCACCCATTCTTGGAACAAGTCTATGGAACTACACGGTGAATCCCAGATTGTCGCTCTAGACATACCCAAAGCATTCGACCAGGTCTGGCACGCAGGGCTGCTTAATAAACTTCCGGCCTGTGGCCTACCACCAAAACTCTGTACCTGGACAGCAAATTTCCTCTCCAACCGGAGCATTTCTGTTGTCGTGGATGACCATTCCACTAAACTGTATCCAATTAATGCAGGAGTTCCTCAAGGTTCAGCTTTAGCCCCTACTTTGTTTCTTCTCCACATCAATGACCTCCTCTCTAGCACATTCAACCCAGTTCACAGTTACGCGGACGACAGCACCCTCCACTCAAATATACAATATTCTAAGCCTGTCTCTTTGGCCCAATTAGATGAGGATCGCAGACACATGGAGGGTTCTGTCTCCGTGGATCTCCAAAAAATATTAGACATACATAAATATACATTCGTGTGACAAGTTACAAGTGCCCTTTAAATAATGACGTCATACAAACACACATCATACAATTTGATCTTGCTAAATAAAAATGACCAGTGACATGAAATCGGCTAATGTTTCAATATTGGTGAATGAGGCTTGGAAAACAGTTGAAGAACTTTAGTTGTTTACTTGTCAAATAGAGTCTAATGATGTTAGATTTATTGCATGAAAAGTAATAATTGTTTTGCCTTTCAATTTAAACCTTTTAAAGTTGGTTAATATGAATTTTTCTAATGATACAATTTTTGCTTTCCAAGATTATTTTGAATTGGCTGCCAAGTCAATTGAATGTACTATTTAGTTACTGTCAACATCAAATTCACTTCTTTTTAATTCTAGATGTAGTAAAACGTACTTAGTCTTCTAGTATTACGAAGCTGATGATACAGGATCATATAAAGGGCTGAATTCAAAAAAATACTAATGATGGATTTTTCGCCACCGAATCATAGGAAAACATATAACTCTGACACATGATTGAATTGATAATTAAATTGCCTTTAATATGGTGAGAAAAATCCAGGTCCTTATTTAACAAAATTATAAAAAATTATAACAAGTTCTTATTTTAACATATTTTCTGTTACTGCAGTAATTTGAATCCTTGCCAGTGTTCTTTGCATTTTGTCTCTCTTATTTTTAAATTTCATCTCTCTTATTTTAAAATTTCATGGCTACTAGGAATAATAACCAGAAATATTATTAAGATATTGAAAAATCTAAATAACTCAAAAACAATAAGATATAGGTATATGACTGAGTTGTAGGGTTTTTGATTTTATTTAACATAGCATAAAAATATACAGATGTTCCATTTAAAAAAGGGATCTTTTTAAATTTCAAGTTTCCAAGATTTGAACATATATTTTAAACATCTTGTAGCTTTCATATCAAATATTTTTAGGCAAGAGCATAAGCTTAAACTTAAGTCTTCCCTTGATCAAAATATAAAAGTTTTGTTAACAAAATACAGGTTAGTACATAATACTAATAATAAAGTTATAAATACTTTTAAATATGATTTTTTTTAATTCTAATTAATTTTAAAAAAATTACTTGCATCAAACCTATAATAGGACAATTTAGAAATACACATAGATAAGTA
The DNA here is from genome assembly GCA_964006375.1 of Tillus elongatus. Taxonomy (NCBI): domain Eukaryota; kingdom Metazoa; phylum Arthropoda; class Insecta; order Coleoptera; family Cleridae; genus Tillus; species Tillus elongatus. The sequence goes on from OZ023266.1 coordinate 49,681,217, forward strand.
CAATTTGGAGAACGTAATTCATTACAATACAGTTTTTAGACCTGAAGATCGTTTCGCTAACAAAGTTAACGTCATCAGAAGAATTCATCCTAACTTTGTTAGCAAAACGATCATCAGGTCGGGTCATCCCTATGATGATGCTAACTTAGTTCGTGAAACGATAGTCAGGTCTAAAAACTGTATTCTGATGAATAATGTTCTCGGGAACGGTCGGCTTAACCGCAACTACATATTAACGTGATTATAATAGAATATGGCCTAAAAACAATTGTACATACCTTAATAAAGTAAAACAGAGTGGTATATTTCGTTTTTAATAACCTTTCAATGATAAACGCAATTAAAACGTTTCGATTTGCAACAAAAACGTATATTTTTGTAGCTGAGGTTATGACTGTTGTTTCGTTGACATGATAGGCGTTGTTGTCAATTTCGAAGCTATTTACTTGTTACTGGGGGGATGTCAGGTCAAGGTCAAGGTCAGGTCAGGTCAAGGTCAGGTCAAGTTCAGGTCAGGCAGGCCGGCCGATAGAGCAGTCAGACCTGTCCGGCAGTGCATTCATTCAATGTTACAACGCTGCTGAAAATTGACAGTTCGAAACATGAAATTGGTGCATTTTTTGGAATTTCATTTCTCAATTATTCTGTTATTTCTAGTTTTTTTGTAAATTTTTTTCCGGATTATAATCTACGTTACATACTCTTTCTTGTGGTGTGCGCCGTTTTGCTAGATTCCAGTTGCGGTTAAGTTGACCGTCTCCTAGTGTTCTCCAAATGCACTTACCAGTGCTCATCACAGGTTCCAATCTTCACTCATTCAATACACATAAAATTAAAAAATCGAATAATTCAGAGGTGTTCCGTAAAAAAACGTACCACCCTGCTCTTTGGCAGACTCTGTGCACTCCAAAATAATTTAAAAATCCACTAACTTGGTAACCATATAAGATAATATACTTATACATTTTATTTAAAAAGTTTGCCCATGACGAAACTTACTTTATGCAATCGAAACTTGCTTTATTAAATCATTGACTCACTCTATACATAACAGATGTTTGTGGTCAACGGTAATATCTAAACATTAAGTACATCAGTCTACTTAAGAAATTCCAATTTAATTAAAATTAGAGGTAAATAATAGACAATTATATTCCAGAGAACCAATGTATCCTTACAAGATATTCCCATTAAAAGTTTCATTTAAATGGTAGACACAGGCGAAACAACTAGACAAAAAAGTTTTACTGCACTTGGAAGAGAGATGTAATACTGAGTTTTAAAGGGTAAATAGCAGTTGTAATGCTGTATCATATCATTAATTATTGAATATCCAAATCAATAACATTCATCAAAAATTAATAAGTGAGTAAATTATGCAAGTTGGCTAAGGGGTATATGGGTTTTGCAATAACAAGGCGGTGTAGCAAGTGTACAATTTCTCAAAGACAGGCAATGCAGCTAATCACCTGCTGCTAAATAATTCAGTGCAATGTACCTAACCCGTGACGAGATATAGAACCGATCGATATTCCTACAATTATTTTACCTGCAGGTTTCTTAGTTTTTGTAGTTTCTCCATTCTCGCTTGGCATATTTAACAGGGAGTTAACCTAACACGCGGAATTTATGTTTATAAGTTAACAATCAGATTAATCACTTGGCACAAATCTTATCTAGTCAAATAAATATTTATTATATTCAATATTGGCATAACGTAGGACAAGGACACCCCAAATCTGACATCTGACACAAAAAAAGGTTGACAAGTTGACAGAATTGACAGGTGAGAGTATCCAATAGCTATATGTTTTTAGGGCTTGACGTGTTTCTTTGCTTTATTTACCATCGAAGTCGAATAAGAGTGTTTATAGGTACCTAAAAATATATTTATGATAGTGGCCGGTTCTTAAGCTAGGTTCACACACTCGCGAATAGCGAAATCGCAGCGAAACGTATCTATATTCGCGAGTGTATAGGTTCAGAATTACGTAAAGTGAATTGCGAAACTGATTCCTATTGGTTTTAAATAATATTACGATCTTATCTAAAATGGACCAATAGGAATTACTTTCGCAATTCGCATTTCGTATTTCGCGAGTGTATGAGCCAAGCTTTAATCGTGCAGAACTGTCTGATTTTGTGTGACTTCTCGTGTAGAAGTATAAACTTGTTATAATATGATCTTACCGCTTACCTACCCATCCACCTTGAGTTTTGATTTATTGTGATTAATTGTGTAAGAATAAGTAGTGATTGTGTTAATTCTGTGAATTAAAAATGAGCCGTGGTTCATATTGCATAAGTGATTCATGTTGCATGAATAAACACAACAACAGAGATGTAGCGTTTTTTAATTTGGCAAGAGATCATCTGCTGTAAGTAAACATTACTGTGCGTGTGTGTGTTTTTCTTTCTTTAACGTCGGTATATTTCCGCGACTATGGCCAAGCACCGACGCCAGTGAGCCGTTTCACCTCACTATCCTGGAAATTTTGCCGAACCCCTGCCTTTCTGTAAGGAATGTAGGGATCTTTAACGTGTTCGACATCACATGGACCCACGGTTTTACGCCCCTTCCGAAAACGGAACGTGCAGACCTACAACTTGCTCAAATACAATGCTACAACCTCGGTTGATGTTAATGTTACAGTATGTACTGAAAAGGTGAAAGGAGAAACCTGGGATTGAACCCAGTACCCTTCGGTTCAGAGGCGCACGTTCGTAGCACTGAACCACCGAGGGTCTATTTTCTATTTTCTGTACATGATTTTCTCAAAAATGCAGAGAAACCACATGAAGGTGCATTTAGTATGCGAATGTCAAATTTAACAAATACGGAAGTTGGCGTTAAGCTAGATTCATACGCTTGCGAATTGCGAAATCGCAGCGAAACGTATTCCTATTGGTTTATTTCATATAATATCGTAATATCATTTAAAATGGACCAATAGGAAATAGTTTCGCAATTCGCATTTCGCACTGGTTCATTTTAAATGATGTTACGATATTATTTAAAATGAATCAATTCGCGAGTGTATAAACCCAACTTTAAGTATGTCAGGTGTATTCGTATTAAGCGGGCTCCACATTCGCAGCGCGAATTCACGTTCGCGTTCGCGCTCTGCGATTCCTTTGTCGCGGGACAGAAAACTTACGCGAGCTCCACATTCGCAGCGTTCGCGTCCGTGATTCCTTTGTCGCGGGACAGATACCGACACCGGACGGGGAACACCGCGACGCACTAACGTGAACCACGAAAACTACGCGAAAACCTCCACACTCCCATTCGCGGCCTTCGCGCCGCGAGTGTGGAGCCCGCTTTATACGTCGTCTCGCGAAACTATTTCACATGGCTGAGACTCATGAGTTTTTTGGCGTTTTACCGAAATAAAAGACCTCCCTCAGGTGTTGTTTACACACAATACTGTCAACTGACCTTCCTGATTTGTCCTGAAATAGGTTTTCCCAACGAAAAGCTAAAATAAGGAAAAAGGGGAAGAAAATGAAGGAAAAACTAACCCTGCCATACATTAAGGTCATGTGAGCACAATATACACTTTTCCTTCTTTGAGCTTTTAATTAGGCAAACTGATGTCAGTTCAGGTCAGGTCAGGAAAGTCAGGTGTGTGTAAACCGCAAAAAGCTCATGTGACCCATGTTAATTACGGTCGCGAGACGATCCTGCAAATTCATGTCGGTTAAATTTGACATTTGCATACCATGTAGTTTCTGTATATTTTTGAGGAAATTATGTACAAAAAATTGAAAACATCAAACAGATACTGGGTAGAGGTGATATACTGTGTTTAGAGTGTGAATGGCCGATGGATATGATGTCAAAATTCGGAAAACACGATCATGAAAATGATGAAAAAAGACGATATCTCGGAAAATACGCGTGTGTCGAAATGTTCTTTGTCAGTTTCGTCAGTTACGCACAAAATTATGTGATTATGCTAACTTTCATCAAAATCGCATATAATGTACTAGACAATTAACAAACAAAAAAACTAATAAGCACTTAAATAAAATAAAAATTTCTGTCGCAAAGAAGGTCAGGTCAGGTCACAAAAATCCAAATAACTCCAAAAGTTTGCTTGTGTCCTCATTTTTATTGTAATTTTTCATAAAGATCGAGCAAATGTGCGGAAAGTAAGCTTTACCCAATTTTTTTATTTATCGAGGATTTTTCGTATTTGAAATATTTTTCTGAAAATTCGCTAGTATAATGCACTTGCTGCAACAGACTTTTGGATATAACAATATTTAGTATTGTTACAAAGCACTTCAATAGACGTAGGTGCGGTGTTGCCACATCTCCAGAATTTCCCCAACATCTGGGAATTTTTGCACAATCTGGCAACACCGCCTCCCCACCCCCTGGGGGTGCCTGGGGTGACCCCCCTCAGGCGAAGTCTCAACCCTCTAGGACCAGAAATAACGAAGTTACCAACTTGTGCCCCGTCGGAACGGATAACTGAGGTCTGCACATTCCGAACACCCTGTATATACACCCTGTATACGCAGAGAACCCTTACACCCTGTATACGCAGAGAGATCTTATAGTTCGAGAAACATCTCTTGTGTAGCATAGGAGTGGTGACCACATTTGGATCATCCTGTATACACATCCCCCTGTATACACACGGGACCGATCTGTATTCACAGAACCTTCTAGTAAAAGAAGGTCCTGGAACGTTCTGGAATGGAATGCTCTAGAAAGGAGGGGAAGGTACGGCGAGTATATAAAAGCGAAAGCAAGCCAGCCCGAGTTAGTTGAGTTCAGTAAGAGAATGTGGTAGTGACTTGAAGCAGTGTAAAGTGTTAAGAGAGTAGTGACTGTAGTACCAGATTAGTGACTTTTGTTGAAAGTAGTAATTGTAAGGCCAGTAAATGAAGTGTTTTGTGAGAGAGACATTCTAGAAATTTTATTGTATCCATATTTAGAGTGTAAATAAAGTTGTTTTGTTAAAATTAAAAGTCTCACTTATCCAGAACCCGGAGAAAACGTAACAATTTGGTGTCAGAAGTGTGGGATAAGTGAGTGAAGAAGTGAACAAGCAAGCTAGCTGTAAATGGTAAACACCAGATCGACTGACTACGACAAGATGGCTGAAATCAAAGAGTTGATGGACTTACTAAAAAAGCAACGCGAAGAAGACGAACAACGACGACAAGAAGAAGAAAGAAGACGGCGCGAAGAAGACGAACGACGGCGGCAAGAAGATAAAGAAGACCTCAAGAGGCAACGCGAAGAAGACGAACAACGGCGACAAGAAGATGAAAGAAGACGACGCAAAGAAGACGAACAACGACGACAAGAAGAAGAAAGAAGACGGCGCGAAGAAGAGGAACGACGGCGGCAAGAAGATAAAGAAGACCTCAAGAGGCAACGCGAAGAAGACGAACAACGGCGACAAGAAGATGAAAGAAGACGGCGCGAAGAAGACGAGAGAAGACGACAAGAGGAGGAACAGAGGCGTCTTGAAGATAAAGAAGAACTCAAGAAGCAACGCGAAGAAGACGAAAAACGACGACTAGAAGACAAAGAAGACCTCCGAAGTATGTTTCACAATATGAGAGTCGATGTAAAAGAGGAAATTGAACTGATCAACGAACAAATAGAAAATGTGAACAGTAAAGTAGAAAATGTAACAGAAAATGTAAAGGATTGGAACAAACGATGGGAAGAAGTTGAAGGGTTGAAAGAACAAATGAAGATGATGATGAAAGGCACAGAAGTCAGACATAGAGAACTGACAGAGCAGGTGATGGGCCAGACTGACAGAACTCAACCAAGAGGAGTTACTGGAATGTCCCCAGTTCAAAATCGTCGGGAAGAAGATATGCCAATCGTGCAGCAGCCTCATGGAACTTTGAAGCCGCCGACTTTTGACGGAGAAACATCGTGGCCCATGTACAGGAGGCAGTTTGAGGCGGCAGCTCTCAGCAATGGGTGGAGCGAACAACAGGCAGCAACTGCTCTAATTCTCTCGCTTCGAGGTAAAGCCCTAGAAATCCTCCAGAACATCCCGGAGTCGAAACAGCAAAACTACTTAACAGTGATACAGGCCCTAGATTTGAGATATGGTAACAAGTACATGAGCCAGGTCTACCAGACACAACTAAAGTCAAGGGTCCAGAAGCCAAATGAGACGCTGCAAGAATTTAGTGCCGAAGTGGAGAAACTTGTGCGACTGGCATATCCCCAAGCCCCAGAAGAATTTGTCAACCAGATCACCGTCCAGACCTTCATCGATGGGGTACTTGACAACGAGATGCAACAATCTTTGAGGCTCGGAAGGTTTAAAACACTTACAGACTGCGTCATTTATGGTTTGGAATTTGAAGCAGCCAAGAATGCATCTCAACCTCGCCGAAACAGGCTGCGCGAAGTGAAGGAGACAGAGGACCATGCAGACACGACAGAGGAACTAAGGCGAGAAATCAAGTTGATAAAGGAAGCCATAAGCAAGCTCACTGCAACGGTTGGAGCACGTAGGACGAAAGCAGATTGGTCAGACATAGAATGCTACAAGTGTGGTAGGAAAGGACACATAAGTAGGCAGTGCTTACAAACCCAACAGGTGGCTCGCAGAAGACAAGAATATACCAACAGGGAGCGCCATCAGGGAAAACGACCTGACGCCAGTGTAGGTGGGCGACACGTGGCATGCGAGACCCAAGGCCCCAAGGTCAGGGTCTCCACTATCCGACGCTACCGCGAGAGCCTCGTTATACCTGGCAGCATAGACGGAAGACAATGCAGTTTCACCATCGATACTGGTGCTACTAGATCCGTTGTACGTCCAGACATGTTGCCAAACAGGTCGGCACTCACGACCAACAAACAGCCTGTGTTGGAGACGGCAAAAGGAGATAGGATACCTGTGCATGGAGAGGCCACTGTTTTCATTAGGCTGGGCAGTACTGAGCTACAGGTAAGGGCTGTCGTCGCAGAAATCGTCGACGAATTTATTCTGGGCCTGGATTTAATGGAAGATTTCGATGTCCTGTCAGTAGACTTCCAGAATAAGATCTTGAAAATCGGTAACGAAGAGTTGTATTTATCTCCAACAGCAGGCGAAGCTAATCCCAGGGTGAGACTTATTGTCGACGAGGATACACGGATTCCTGGTAACAGTGAGAAGATTGTCAGAGCCAGGCTAGAGAAGAAACTTGATGGTATGTCTGCTCTCATAGCGGAGCCCCTAAAAGATAGACATGATGGTGCCCTCGTCGCACGATGCTTAGTAGACCCGAAGAGGACAATACCCATAAGAGTGGCTAACGTGCAAACTAACAGGGTCACATTGAAGAAAGGTGAGGTTATCGCCACTTGCGAACCCATTGACCGAGTGACGTTGTCCAAAAACGTGACACCCACTGCATTAGACAGAAGACTGCCAGTAGAATTAGTAGAGCGGTTCAAGAATTCATGGGGCCAATTGAACAATATGGAGATGGAGATGGCAGTGAAGTTCGTATTGGAGGAGGCCGATATTTTCGCTCAAGATAAAATCACAGGTCGTACGAGTCTAGTGCAACACAGAATTAATACTGGCGACGCAAGACCAATTAGACAGCCGCCGAGAAGACTGCCTTTTGCCAAGCAATCAGAAATCAAGGCGATGGTTAACGAAATGCTGGAAGATGGTGTGATCGAGGAATCTAATAGTCCTTGGTCGTCCCCAGTAGTTTTGGTCACCAAGAAAGACGGCACTATGAGATTTTGCGTGGACTATAGGAAGCTGAATGATGTCACCAAGAAAGACAGTTATCCCCTGCCCCGGATCGACGACACTTTGAACACTTTGGCCGGATCAAAGTGGTTCTCTACATTAGACCTGAAAAGTGGCTACTGGCAAGTAGAACTCCATAAAGACGATAAGGAGAAGACTGCTTTTTCAACCGGGAATGGGTTGTACCAATTCAAGGTCATGCCATTCGGCTTATGTAATGCACCTGCCACCTTCGAGCGACTAATGGAGTTAGTGCTGAGAGGACTGACATGGGAAACATGCCTGGTGTATCTCGATGATGTCATGGTGATTGGAAGGACTTTCGATGAACACCTGTCGAATCTGAAGCAAGTTTTCTCCAGGCTGAGAGGTGCCAATCTGCAACTTAATCCCAAGAAATGCGTCCTCTTCCAGAAGAGAGTGAGTTTCCTCGGACATGTCGTTTCTGAGAAAGGGATAGAAACTGATCCAGAGAAAATAAAGGCAGTAAGAGACTGGCCTGTGCCGAGGAACAAACATGAGGTCAGAAGTTTTCTGGGACTTTGCAGCTACTACCGACGCTTTGTGAAGTACTTCAGCAGCATTGCGAAACCTCTGCATAGCCTGACTGAAAATAAGGTCGAGTTCATCTGGTCACCAGATTGCCAAGAGTCTTTTAGAGAACTCAAACATCGTCTTCTCACTGCTCCTATACTGGCTTATCCTCAGAACGAAGGACTGTTCATACTGGACACTGATGCTTCCCAGTATGGCATTGGGGCAGTACTCTCGCAGCTCCAAGCCGGAGAAGAAGTTGTGATAGGCTACTTCAGCAAAACGTTCGGAAAAGCAGAAAAAAATTACTGTGTAACCCGGAAAGAACTGCTGGCAGTTGTAAGATCCATCGAACATTTCCACAGCTTCCTGTACGGAAGAACATTCCGCGTGAGGTCAGATCACTCTGCTCTGCAATGGCTTCTGAACTTTAGAAATCCTGAAGGACAGATAGCACGATGGATAGAGAAACTGCAGAGCTACGACTTCCGGATTGAACATCGAAGAGGAAGAAGTCACGCCAATGCAGACAGCCTGTCGAGAAGACCATGTTCAGTGCATGAATGTAAATTTTGCGAGCGACAAGAGAACAAAGAGATCGACAAAGTAACTCATCAGATCAAACAACTGGTGGCAGGACAGAAGAATAACACCGATCTAGACGTAAATCTTGAATACATCAGAGACGCACAGAAGACAGATCCAGACTTGAAAAATATTAGAGAATGGCTACAAAAGGGGAAAAGACCTGAGTGGCACGATGTGTCCCGGTTTGGGGCGGAGGTTAAAGGATACTGGCTACAATGGGACTCATTGTGTCTAAAGAATGACATGATCACTCGAAAATGGGAAACTGCCGATGGTAGAGACTGTATATACCAGACCGTCGTGCCAAGTGAGTGCATAAGCAGTGTTCTTCAAGAGCTACACAATAGTAGAAGTGGAGGCCACTTTGGGGTCAACAGGACTCTTGGATAAACTGCCGAAGAAGCGTGGAAGAATGGTGCAAAAGGTGTGACCAATGTGCTTCAAAGAAAGGACCAAAGACCCGATCCAGAGGAAAAATGATGCAGTACATCTCAGGTACACCGTGGGAGAGAGTTGCCGTAGACATCGCAGGACCTTTTCCCATCACAGAGTCTGGGAACAGATACATAATGGTGGCGATGGACTACTTCTCGAAATGGCCTGAAGTTGCGCCGATCCCCAACCAAGAGGCAACGACCGTAGCAGAAGCCCTGATGGAAAATGTCATATCACGGCATGGCGTACCCTTGGAGATTCACACCGACCAGGGCCGGAATTTCGAATCAGAGGTCTGGAAGAGCCTAATGGACTTGCTAGGCATAAAGAAAACGAGAACAACGCCACTCCACCCTCAATCAGACGGCATGGTAGAACGGCATAACAGGACCATCAATCAGTATCTTGCTATGTTTGTCGACGAGAATCAGAGAACCTGGGACAAGTTGATACCTCTGTTCCTCCTAGCTTACAGAAGCTCTCAGCATGAATCTACCGGCTACACTCCATCCATGATGTTGACCGGCAGAGAGATGCGGTTACCAATCGACATGACGAGACCACCACCGAACGAGGACATAGCGGACCTAGCTACGTTACCTGAGTATGTCGCCGACCTAGAAGGAAAACTGCGCACTATACACAGATGTGTCAGAGATAGGCTCCTCTTAAGCAGTGACCGGATGAAGATGCGCTTGGATCGCAGAGCAACACCCCATACATTCAAGGAAGGTGATGCAGTGTGGCTGTACCAACCAACAAGGAGAAAGGGCCTCAGTCCCAAACTTCAGAAACCATGGGAAGGGCCATACTTGGTGACTAAGAAAATCAACGACCTAGTCTACAGAATCCAGCTGTCTCCAAGAACTAAACCCAAAGTTGTTCACATAGAGAGGTTGAGTCCCTATCGGGGCAACGAACCCCCAAGTTGGCGGCCGGTAAATACTGTTCGGGACGAACAGTCTTAAGGAGGGGGGCAGTGTTACAAAGCACTTCAATAGACGTAGGTGCGGTGTTGCCACATCTCCAGAATTTCCCCAACATCTGGGAATTTTTGCACAATCTGGCAACACCGCCTCCCCACCCCCTGGGGGTGCCTGGGGTGACCCCCCTCAGGCGAAGTCTCAACCCTCTAGGACCAGAAATAACGAAGTTACCAACTTGTGCCCCGTCGGAACGGATAACTGAGGTCTGCACATTCCGAACACCCTGTATATACACCCTGTATACGCAGAGAACCCTTACACCCTGTATACGCAGAGAGATCTTATAGTTCGAGAAACATCTCTTGTGTAGCATAGGAGTGGTGACCACATTTGGATCATCCTGTATACACATCCCCCTGTATACACACGGGACCGATCTGTATTCACAGAACCTTCTAGTAAAAGAAGGTCCTGGAACGTTCTGGAATGGAATGCTCTAGAAAGGAGGGGAAGGTACGGCGAGTATATAAAAGCGAAAGCAAGCCAGCCCGAGTTAGTTGAGTTCAGTAAGAGAATGTGGTAGTGACTTGAAGCAGTGTAAAGTGTTAAGAGAGTAGTGACTGTAGTACCAGATTAGTGACTTTTGTTGAAAGTAGTAATTGTAAGGCCAGTAAATGAAGTGTTTTGTGAGAGAGACATTCTAGAAATTTTATTGTATCCATATTTAGAGTGTAAATAAAGTTGTTTTGTTAAAATTAAAAGTCTCACTTATCCAGAACCCGGAGAAAACGTAACAGTATTATTAATCGAAAAATTCGTAATAATGCAAATATCATTTAACAGGATAGAAAAGCTACTATATTATTAATTAATGTCTAAACAGATTGCTAATACTAGATAAACTCCAAAATACTCACAGTATTTCCAGTGTTGGAAAAGAGATTTACAGTGATTTTTCATACTACAGTGATACGCACTAAAAGTTAGCCATTTATTGAGTAAGTATATAATAGTTTCTTTGACACAATACTTTTTATTCTGACATTTAGAGTATCTCCAGTCAGTTGGCAATCTAGTTTGGTTATTTGAATCCAAGACAGTTTTGCCTGGTGGATAGACTTCCGCTTGAAAAACAGTGGCGCGACTGCCCGGATAACATGATATTTCCGTACCCGGCCTCACGCCATGTACCCCCGGCCCCGTCATCTGTCTTGGTTATTGATCCCTCCGTGTACCAGATAATGCTTTCAGGTGGAAATTGTAGTTGATTCTCAGTCGCCTCCATTCGATCCCTTATTAATACCTAGAAGGGGGGTTTCAGGCTCAATCGGAGAGTGGTGTAGTCTGAGTTCATGTCCAATATGGATTTTCCCACATCACACACCAACCATGGATGTCAGGCTCTGACTTATGTCAGTTCATCTCACCATTTCATTATATGGAGACCCAGCCTCGTTTCCACCATAATCACATTGTGAAGCAGTGTGAGGTCTAGTATCTCCATGGCCGCTGTGGGGGGTGATTATCATTGCTCTTGTGATTCCCAAACAAGCAAGTCTTAGTATCTTGATTAGTTTCAGCTTGGTTGTCACTTGTCTGAATTTTGCTTTTTTATTTCCTTTTCTGGTGTTTCCATAATCTTTCTTTTAGTATATCTCGCGGTGTGATTACTGGTTACGACAAAGTTGCTTTTTCTTTGCTAAAGTCCTTCTCAGTCAATTTTGCCCCGCCTTCTGTCCAAGATAAAGATCTTCTTGCCGGAGGACGTCTGAGGGATTGTCTTCTCTTGAAAAGGGTATATCACTTCGCCTTGTATGTCACCAAAAATTAAGTCATATATTACTGTCTCTTTTCTTGCGATCACTCGTAATGGATCCGCCTCGTTGTAGTCTGTTGTCTCCGCAGTGAGAGGGGAACCGTGTTATTGTGCTTCTCCTTTGAGGATCTGCCTGGTTGTCTGCTGTCTCCATAGTGAGAGTCGGCGGCCGCGTTTTTGGGCTGTCTGCTGTATTTTTGCCAGTCTTTCCCAAACCTACCAGGTCCTTCACCATTTTGTGGGGGGGAGGACATAGCCGGCGCCGGTCTATGCTAACCGAGCCATTAGCCCTTTTAAACCTCCCTTTGTTTCACCCTGGACATAACATCAAGGTGAAGGACTGTCTTTTCTTCTACCTTGGTTTTCCTTACATCTACCCTCCCCCGCGGCTGGGAGGATTGGGTGTTCAGGTATCTCTATATAGTTGCTTCGTGAAACTTTATACTGCGCCTTTTTCCTCTTCCTCTTTCTTCCGCATGATCGACTGTGTTAGCTTCTCACTCGTTCCCATGTCGTCTTTTATGCAGTTATTACTGGCACTAGATTTTCTACCGTGAGCTATACCCTTATTTCTGTGTATGCTTCTTGTCGTTCTCTTTTCCAGCGGATACAGTTAAACAGTGTGTGTTCCGCTGTCTCGTTTTCCACAGTACCTACATTCCTTACTATCAACTTTCCTTATTTTGTATACATATGCTCCAAATCTGCCGTACTTCACCATTTCTTCTGCTGCTTTCGAGCTAGTAACGGGTGACTGGCTCTCCCTGAAATCCGAGGAGACGGCGTTGGCTACCGGGGCTTCTATTCGATCGGAACCACCGGTGTGATTTTTACTCACTTGGGGTGATTTCTGTTGTTTATCACACATCTTCCATGTTGTGCTAATCCTTTTAAAGTGGTAAGTGAAAAGACACCTAGCCATCGGCAACCCTAATAGCATCGCTGTCAGAAAGGAACAAGAGTCGGCCGAAAGGTAGAGAAATAGAAATCTGGCCAAATAGGAAAAATGAAAGAGGAGGGACCTCACCCAAGACAAGTTGAAGAAAGATGAGTAGCCCAGCTCAGGTATGTATTCGTATAGGTGCTCATGTGTATGCGTGTGTGTGATTATGTGTTTATGATTAAGTGTGAGAATGCTCCCCCGTAGTTGCCATCGACATACTCACAAGGCGTGAGCCGCTAAGGATTATCAATATTAGTTGTTGGCTGACTAAATATTAAAGTAAAAAAAAGTAAATTTATATACATTTTTATTTAACAACATTACAAAAATAATAATTAGAAATAAAGAAATAACAATTTCGAGAGAACAATATTTACACCGTTACTATACATAAATACCAAACTTTGACCAACGAATAGGAAGCTCTTTTCTACAATATTAACGCGAACTGCAACAAAATACTGAAAGGAATACTTCTCGCCGATTTGAGCAAGTCATGATTGACGAAAAAGGCACAAAGATTGTTTAATTTTTCCTAATTGATTCTTCCTATGAATGAAAATATCTTATTGGCGATTCGTGCAACTCTTGAGGTAGTCACTAACCATTAAATGTTTATTTTTCAATGCTAGTTCTTGCGGTATGACACCATCTTGATTTCGTAAATTTGGATCAGCTCTAGCCCTGATCAAAAGTTTACAGACGGAAAGATGTCCAGCTAAGGCGGCTGCATGTAAAGGACTTTCCCCATTCTGCAACAGAAACGAAAATGTTGAATATAAACTAAACAGTAGTTTTAATAACATACAGCGTGTTCAAAATATTCAATAGATTAGATAACAAAATTTATGTTAAATTTAAATTAATTTACTCGCATGCCAGAAAAAATATGCCGGTACACCATTATGCATAAACCACATTTTCATTCTAAGTAAATCCCGCACATTTTCGAGTAAAGCGGACAAATCTTCTTCAAGAAACCGACGATAACTTCTACCGTTGAAGAGAATGAACTTATCAAATAACCTCCAATGATGCCGGACGATACGTTAACAAGGAACTGTTCTTGAAACTGTGAGGCTCACTTTCAGTACTATCTTGAAGACGCTCCTCGGTTAGTGCGTTCACCGAATGAACGCATCCTCCAGCATTTTTTATGAAAAAGGAACCCGTTTTCCGAGCTCTACGTTCAACATTGGTAAACGTTTGACGATGTGGTATAATACGATTAGGAAATCTTCTTCGATATACCTCTACACTTCTGCGGCAATTAGCCTCGCAAACCCCTAATACCATAAGCATGTCAACTTGTTTATTAACCGAAAAATTTCCAGCCATTGTGAGCAACAAATTATTATCACAAAAGAAAACAAGAAACACAAAACAATAATTATTGTAAAACTTAATAAATTTAAGTAATGTCAGATTTGACCACGACTGTAACCTAGCAACAGATGATTTGCAGAGCGCCCAAGGCATCCCCTATGAGACTAATGTTTAATAAAATCTCCAAGGGACATAATTTTGTTTCGATCTCAACTATAAAAATCTCATTAAAAAAATCAAATCATTAAAAGGGTGACCCACCCCTAATTCTTTTTATCAACATCATAACGATGTTGATTTAAAAAAAACATCTACCAAATTTGGCTGTTCTATGTTAGGGCACTGCTGCAATACAGCTGTTTCTTGTAATTATTAAAGAATCTTCCGAGGTCAATATCTCACCAACCATGGGCATCAGAGAAAAATTTTATATAAAAAATCGGAATGTCTTGAAGTCCTCTACACGGATACATTATATATATATATATATATATATATATATATATATATATATATATATATATATATATATATAATTTTGATTAATGATAATTGGGTTTAATTAACCCTTAAATTATTTTATTTATTTTGTTTAGTGGGTGACAATTGTGATGGTTTTAATGGGTTATTTTAACCCATTAGTTTTATGTATTGATTGTGTAAAAGACCACCCTATATGTATATAGATTTAGATTTTAATTAGGTGTAATTTGTGGTTATTTTGTCTTTATCTATCGTATTTTAAATTGGATTATATTTGATCTACAGTTTACACTCAATGTCAATGCACAAATTATGTAAATCTCATCTTAGTTTTTGTGTAATGAGGTGTTAATTAATAAATGTTTATGATTGTGGGTTTTCTGTTTTATTTTATTTAAATCCTTATGTCTGTCTAATGTTGGTGGTCTATTAATTAACACTGCTAAAATAGCAATGGATAATATATATATATATATATATATATATATATATATATATATATATATATATATATATATATATATATATATATATATATATATATATATATATATATACTTGCCCTTTTGATTTTCCCTGGCTGCTCTGCTGTGACTCTATCTTCAGTAGTCGGTTCTAATTTAAAGATAAACTGCTATATGCAATTAAACCTTATATACATAAATGTGCCCCAAAGAATTGGTCTTTTTTTTTAATAGTAACAAATATTTTTATTTTATTAATGAAAATTCTAGAATTTTGGCTTAAGCGGATCCTCTAATTATTTAATCTACGAACAAATTTTTCTATTCATTAAGTGACAGGATTATTATTGTTTTAATGTTGACAAAATGGATAAATATTGTTCTTTAAGTTTCTGATTTGATACACTTCGCGCCCTCTATGATTCCGCTTTTGAAACACTATGGGAATTTGGTTTGGATATCTGGTTATATATTTAAATTTCTGCTGTTACCATAAAACATTTATTGCTTGACAAAAAAATTGATAGTTTGTCTATGTTTATACTTAAAAGCATCTTCCCTTCTGTTGTGATTGAAATTAAATAAATAGATTTCCGATACCTTGTATCGGATGGTTGATTCTATAGGTAAATTTTGATGTTATTTTACCAGTATATTCTATTCATCTTGTGGTTTTCTTATTTGAATCATTTAATCGACTTCTTATGTTACTTCTAGGACTAAAATGGGTATTATTCACACAAAATTGATTTATATATTCAAATTCCTTCTGGGCGGGAATATGACGCTCACTACTTGGCGTCCTACCAAACAAAAACCTCTTAATTAAAAGGGATATCGTCGAAAAATTAATCTCAAAGCCTGTTTCCTATATTAGCATGGCAAGCTTTCTGGAAATTATTTTCAATATTCAATGTTCTGGTTTTTGTTGGCCTTAGCTGCATAGACGCTCTAGCCAGTGTAGTATGGAAATTATCATTTCATCTCTTGACAGGTATGTCTAGTTCAAATCCTGTATCCTAGTTACATTCTTAACAATTTTTTTTAATTTCATATTATTGGCTGCGGCATCTCAGGCTATTAGCACATTCATTTCCAATCCTTCACTATTTTTACTAATTTTCCAGACAAAGTCAACTTCTCGTTGGCTCACCCAGGAATCGAACCTGGGACCTCTCGCTTAGCAGGCCGGCACCTAGCAACCTGCGCCATAAGGGCGTCTTTTCTTAACATTAAAATGACTGAATATACAAAATTTGATTATTTTGATAATCTCACTTATTATAAATATAAACAATCATTTAAATTTAAAACCAAAAACACTTTTGAATGTTAAAATCTTGATTGCAAGTCTTTCAACATCACTGTTGCCTTTTGGAGTTTTAACATTACACTTTTTTATATTATACAGAGTGTTTTTAATACATCTTATTTTATAATTATATGTAAGTAAATATCTTTTGACCATAATTCTTTGGTTTAAAATGACTTGTTTAAAAGTTTAAGCTACACATATACCTTTAGATATGTGGCTTTATTAAGCTCTTTACTGAGATAATTATTCCAAATTGTTTAGGTTATAAAATTTCAAATTGTTGTTATTGATCATTTCAAGTGAATCATTTCTTTCACAGCTTTGATTGCTTCTAACCAGTACTACCAATAATAAAGAATATGTCTGGTGATAATGTGTTTTTATTTTGTTTTAGTGTGGCTAATGTCGAGTAATATGGATATTCATATGGATACAATTCACAAAAGAGAACATACAGATCACGTGCAACGTGTAAGTTTCATTTTTACTGTTTATCTTTTGAAAACTGTGCTTTTTGTATCTCTTTTCACTTATAAATGCTATAATCTTTATGTTTTTAGATTGACATGCTGTTAACATGCATATCCTTGTTCGGACATAAATATTTGACAAATGATGCAGAACTGTACTACAGTATTTTACACCAAACCGTTTTGACTGAGATCAGTATTCTGCACGATATCACCTTCGATACCCACTTACGTTGCTGCCAGGTTTTCCACAGTATTGACATTTTAGTGGCAGTGTTAGTGTCTTGACAATTATCGTTCATAAACCCTTAGTATTTTAATTAGTGATAAGTGATATTCTAGTTTACTTGTAAGTACTTAGTTTTAAGCTTTGCGTGAAGTAGCTAATAAATTTAGTTTGATATTGCTAAATATCAATATCAGTATATATATATATATATATATATATATATATATATATATATATATATATATATATATATATATATATATAAGGGATAGTTCCATGCCGTTTTGAGGCATGTATCGGTCACTTCCGCGGCACTTGGTCAGTTCAAGCTCTGTTATGGAATTATTTTCATGGGAATCGTTGATTTCCAGGACGTCCTGGAAAATTTTAGAAATACTATGGCGCGGTCATTTCTGAGACTGGCTTGGGAATATGCTATTGATCATTAGAAGGTCAATTCCAAGACAAAAAATATTTAGTAATGGCAGCAAGGCTGATGATTGTCTATTACCGAGAGCTGTCATTTCCCAGACGAATGAAGTATTCAAGACCGCAAGTGGATTTATCATGATATCTTTCCACACAACATCGCCTTAGCAGCTGATCTAATAGGAACTGTGACGCACGCGCTAGTGATGCAAAAGTACATCCAGCTAGTGATGGCCGTTAACGTTATTTCATAATAACCGTTGAAAATAACAGCTTCAGTTATTTATCTGTTATTTTGAACTGGAATGAGTTGAAGCAAGAAAAATAACAAAACTATTGCAGGCTATTCATTACACACTTTTAAAACTGATTTTTTTAAATTGTTTTTAAATTACCATGCAATAAATAGCAAGTTCAGCAGAATGTACATATAAAATGTATTTACCGTTAGAACCTACACTACCTATACATTATATTATAGGTTAAGAAAGCACAATAATATAATACAGTAGTTGTATAAAAGTTATATTCATTCTCTTTAAAGTTTATAACAACCCATATTATTCATTACCTTGCTATTTTCAACCGTACTACGTTACTACCATTCTAGGTAGGTATAACCTTGTATTCTATTGTTATTGTTACTGCAAAATGTACAAGTTTATTTTTCTGACCTAGTGAACTAGGGATATATGTCTTATGTCCTATGTTTACTAAACTTAATATTGCAAAATGCAAGGTTATTTTATTTCATCCTGATTTTCATATAGGCATTTTCGGTGGTGAATTTATCATGATGAATCCACTTGTGGTCTTGAACACTTCATTCGACTGAGAAATGGCAGCTCTTGGTATTTAGCGAGTTCACCAGGCGCTACAGCTATCAGCAGTTACATGGTTATGTCAAAAAATGTTGACGAATGTCAACATTTTGTCAACAATTTTTGACATAAGAATGCAGCTGCTGACAACGTTGGCGCCTGGTGAACTCGCCCAACGATTAATCTGCTTACTGCCTTGAGTCTTGATCTAACTCTGAGACTAATCAAGAATCCTGGTAATTTTTTGTGAGGTTAATACGTTCAAACTTAAAAAACTTGATTTGAGTTTTATTGTTTATATTATGAGTTAGGTATTAACGTAAACACATAATTAATGATTTAAAATTCACACTTCTATTTTCATATTATATAGTTTCTGGTGCTAGTTGCATCGTGCTATTAAATTGGCGCCTCAGGCAGATCTATATATTTTGCAACATTACCAATAAATAATATGCAAAAGGATGCTTAGAAAAATGAAAATGCACAATTAAAATAATTTGTGATTGGGGGGTAAAATTCGTATTGTGAACATCTAGCTAACAAATACGATATAGAATAAGAAATCAGAAATACTTTTTCCGCCAAAAGTAGTTCAAGAAAGTCGCGAATAAAGTGACGAATATTCTGAAGTAAATAGCGACATTAGTTTCATGACAAATGTAAAATATAGCGAGTCAACAGGATAATAATAGGAACGCGGTAATAATTATTTAATAAAAGTATGACCAAATCATTCGGGTTATTCAGCCACATTTTTTTTACATCTTTCCGTTCTAATTGTTGGCTATATAGGTCATATGCATGACATAGTGTAGTCATTAATTATGGGTAATATGTGTTAAAGAAAAAGTAGGTCTATGATCAATGCTCGGAAGTACAAACACGACATGAAAACAAACCCATTCTCAATAAAATACGATTTACTGCAAATCAATTATCTATCTATCATCTGACTAATGAAGACATACAAAAACTTTCATCTTAATTTTTGTCTTTTGAAAACATCAAAATAAAATAACTTCTTTGACACTTGTGATAAATTATAATGTAGATCATGCCATTAGCGCGGGCAAAACGTTCAAGTCCCAATAAAGATGACCGTAAGTGAAAATATTCATGAATCTTGAACAATATTATTCGTTGCAGTCTAAAACACTTAATTGCCAACAGCTGTTTTATCGCCATTAGAGAGTAAAGAATGTGAAGAATGTCAAATGTAAAAACGGATTTATCTCTGGTCTAATATAATAACTTTTACAATTTTTCCACAGGTTGCGAGAAGATATCACGTTTTTCTTTTTCACTTTCATGGTAATGGAGAATTAGAAACTAAAATTTAAAATTTTCATATAACTATATTAAGCTTTCTGAATTTTCCCGCATTACTATTACTTCATAAAATGATTTCTGAGTGTCTAAGCGGCCTAGTGGTTAGTGTGTTGGACTTGCTAACCCGAAGATCCCTGGTTTGATTCCCTACAGGGCCATAAACTTGCATTTTTAGCTTAAATGTTTGCCGAGTTCACCAGATGCCAACAGTTGAACAGTTGTGTCATCGTATGCGTACACCAGTCCCACTATGTTTCTATTGGAACTCAACTGTTACCGGTTTGTAAAAACCGAATGACAGATAAACGTCACAAAATAATGCTTGAAGTCAGCAATACGTGCATTAGGATCCAACCGCTGAAATGTATTGGTAGTCAGCAGATAAGCGCTTAAACTCAGCTGTTGGCGCCTGGCAAGCTCAAAGGGCAGTTCACCAGGCATGATTGTTGCCAGGAGCTGCATTGTTATGTCAAAAAGAATTGACAAAACGTTGACATTTGTCAACATTTTTTGGCATCACAATGCAGCTGCTGGCAGCAGCCGGCACCTGGTAAACTTTTTCTTGTCTTTTTAAATGAAATCAAACTGTCAGCATTCATCAATATCATCTCAACCTAGCTTTATTTCCATATTCTCTTTTTTGCAACAGAAAGTGTGTTAAACGCGTTAATATTAATAAAAGCAGATAACGAAGTCGCAAATTTCTGAGGCAGAGCCTCGGTAGTGCAGTGGTAAGAACGTGTGTCTCTGAACCGAAGGGGGTAAGAACGTGTGTCTCTGAACCGAAGGGTATTGAGTTCGATTCCCAGGGTTCCTATTACACTTTTTCAGTACGTACTGTAAAATTAACATCTACTGAGGTTGTGGCATTGTGTTTAAACAGGTTAAATGTCTGCACGTTCCGCCCTTCGGATCGTCGATCCCGTGTCCATGCGATGTTGGGCACGTTAAAGATCCCTACCCTCCTTACAGAAAGGCAGAAGTTCAGCAAAATTTAAAGGATAGTGATGTGAAACTGCTCTCTGGTGTCGGAAATTGGCCATAGTCACGGAAATAGACCGACGTTAAAGTCCAAAAAAAAAAAATTTGTGATTTCTGTATTATTAAAGCTTGAAACGATATTCCGAAAATTAAATGTTTGTATATTCTAATTTTCTAAATGCTTTGCAAAACGAAACTTGAGATTCGAATGGGTTGGGAAATGAGCATGGAATAAGTGTATATTAGTATATGTATGTATGTATATTATATGTATATACATACATATATATGTAGACATATATGTATGTATATACATACATGTATATTATATGTATATACATACATATATATGTAGACATATATGTATGTATATACATACATATATGTAGAGATATTACCCGCGGATACACAGTTATACGAATAAGTGACAACCGTGTAAGATGACCATTTGGACACGTTCAGCAGAACAAAACGGTTACTGTTTGCGTTAGCCAACACTTGGGAGTATTTTTCTGTTCTCGTGAACGATTTATTGTTGTTTATGTCAACTCTAACGATGAACAACAGTTATGTTGTTTTTCGGTGTTTTGATTGTAGGTAGACCTTTAAGAAAAAGAAAAGGCTTTCCTGCTTTTAGTTTAGGATTGTGTGCTATGTTGTGTAGTGTACTAGTAAATTATTATTAATAATAGTACCAAAGGAATACTACTTCCTAGTGGGATTTTCCTTCCCCTCCTTTATGCCTACAACCACCCTCAATTCATAAACCACATTAAATATCAACCCCTAAGAAAGCTACGTGACCTGCGTAGAATGCGGGGTAGACAGGGTTTAAAGAAGGTATGGCTGCAATATATAAAAAAATACTTTTATAGGTCTGACTAAGCTTTTTTCTTGAATTTTCCGTTCATATTCCCTTTTTTTATTCCTCGCACAGTACCCCTATTCACTCCTGGTCCTGTAACTTTCTTGGGGGTTGTTTGCACGAACTTTTTCTTGCGGCTTGTGCATCCAGGGTGGGTTCTAAGCATGTTTATAAAAAAGAATTTCTAAGAACCCTCCAGGGGGTAAACTGATATTTTACTGGAATATAAACATTACTTTGTAACAATCATTGTTCCTTTCTATGCCAACAACCACTTCAAATAACATTTTAGCACATCCAAGGAATCATGTGAATAAGTGTTGTTTGCAGTTATTATTTTGCTGAATTTAATTATAGCTTGTAGATTTGTGAAACATTGTAAATTGTTTTTAGGTGTTATTGGAGGAAGTTATATGAATCCTGGTGGTCACATTTCACGTAGTAAAAAGCTTCTGTTAATATAGGCCTATTTTTAAGTTTCCCAGTTAAATTATAACATAAACTTATAATCACATATACCTATAATTTTACAACCATGTGCTAGAGATAGAAAAAATATCACTTCAAATTACAAGTAGCTACCGCACGTATGACATATTTCTGAAAATTGTACCTATTAATAAATAAACACAGTGCAGTATTACTTAGCTTGTAAAGTGGCATGAACTTCTTCAGTTTCGACTATATTGTATAACAGTCCGTTGTATACATAATAGATCCCTTTTAAACAGTTTGCCATTTCCTACAAAATACCACGCAGCAGACTAATTATTGTTCCTTATTCCTTATGCTGTGACAATACCTTGAACCGAATAAATACTTGTGATCTGCGTTGGAAAAATAGCGAACGTTAGCCTACAACGACCATCTCGCGACAGTAAAAAACCGGTTGCAATGATCATACGCAACTGTTTATCAATGGGCGACTTCAATACTGACGACTGGTGAGCTCGCACCTTATCAATGCCACTATTACTACTACTTACTATTGCGTGATGTATCACGATTACGGTCATCATAGAGAAAATGTTAGATTGTGCAATATACAAACAAACATCGTATTGACGTATAGTTTAAATACCCTATATTATACTTTTTTATATCTCTTTAACATGTTTAGATTTCAGAAACAATTTTGCATTTGTATATATTGTAGTCTGCATGCACAGGCAGATCGTATATGTGAACCTATTGGTTCTTGGCGAGACTTACAGAATAAAAGGAAGGAAATAGCTGTAAACCGCGAAGAAACACTATCCGTGTTAAAGTAGGCCCTCGTGGAAACGAGGGGAATAATTAAGTCTACACTTCATACTTGGATGAACATTATTTACAAACTTTTATTTGGAGTTTTTCATTTGAATACACAAAAACGTTCCCTGGCATTTTCTACTACAATTATATTTTATCTACCTAGCCAAAGTGACCAACAACTAGCATCAAAAATAACTAAATGTTATTGATTTTGTGACAGTGACATATATATATATATATATACGCAACTTTGACTAACAACGGAGATGCAAACAGAGTTTTTCATTCTGCATTGCTACCAACATATAAAACATGTTCCATATTTTCAGTCACAATACTGTTGTCACGTCTACTTTCAGTGTGAGATTGCCGAACTTTACATCGCCCTCTAAACTAATATAAAACCTAAGAATGGCCACTCTATGAAAACATTGTACCTACTAAAATTTATTCCAAACTAATCTCAATCGTCACCTTAAAGAACATCATGCGTTAAGCACTGAGATTATTGCTTACGATATAAATGTTAAGTCGTTCAATTGATTAGAACAGTGTAATATTTAATTTGAATTGCATGCTGATTTAGTAGGTACGACATTTTAAAGATGATCATAATTTCCTGGTGGAACAAGGGGAATATTATTCTATAAAAGTTAAAAGCATAAGTAAAAGTAGGTAGAGACATAGAAAATATAATACAGGCAGAAATATATTTTGTCGTATTAAAAGTTATTTTTATCAAGGTGACAGTTATGAGTTACTCAAATTTGACGCCCTCCAGGGCACACATAGATAAATAGTCACATCATCAGCCCCTTTGCAAGTTATGAAAAAATTTATGAATTTGAGGAGAATTACGATTTGATTCAACTGAATTTATTTCAATTCGTTTTAATTTAACTCATCTTACCAACCTATTTGCAACCCAAAAAATGAACGAATTTCGCACTATGTGTTAGTGTATATATTTAGAGGTAAGGTGTTGGGTATAGTTGTTTTGAATAAATGCAGAAAACTCTTTATAAGAAAGAAATTGGTTTCATCAAGGCAAATTTGTGGAGCAGTATTTTTTTTCAAACTTGACGCCATTCAAGAGACGCATGTATGAATAGTTATATATGGCAACCTCCGATTTTAATGCTACGATTAGTCCCTCCCGAGAGTGGAGTGTAGTAAATAGTAAGGTATAAGGTAGTTTTTTTGTGGCTTTTGTTTTCGCCATTCTAGTTTTAAATTTGCAAATTGCTGCTAAAAAGCCGAAAAGGTTGTCATCTTAGACAGATTTTTTCGGTTATTTTCTTTCACTTGTATGGTGACAAAGAAGCTTCGCAAAGCCACTCAATTTTTGGAGGTTAAATGATATTCGTGACACGTGATGTTGGAATACGCGCCATTAGTTGTGACGTCAGACAACAGCGCGAGAAGCTGTTGTCCTGGTTACTCAATCTAAACAATCATGATTTTATCAGGGCCAAATTATTCTTTCTGCTTTTCTTCAAATTATCAATGAATGTGTACAGATGCTTATAAAATAGACTTGCAATACATCATTTTAGTCTAGGGTCACGTTTATCCTTCGCTACTTGCTCTATTGTTCTTCATTAGTTTATATTATTTTGCATTACAGATGGCTGTGGAAGTTTAATTTTATGTTGGTCACCCTACTGTTACATTTGTGTTAAGGATTTTTCAATCAAGTAAAGCTTTTAACTTCTGACATCTCCTATAACTATACTTGGACCTGTTATGTCGGTCTAATGCCACTTAACTGATGTCGCTTTAATACAGGAGGAGAGTATAAACAATGAAGTATGCGCATATGCCTCGCACTTTCTGTGATATGACGTGGAGAGTGACCCCATAGAAGGCCAACTGCACTCACAACAAGGTTATTCGCAATAAAACATTTCTATAGGTCGATAAAGCAGTTGAAATTACATTCCACTTCTTCGCCTATAATATCTTTTTCAGGTAATATAGAATACAGCACTAAACTCAATGACCACTTTTTTTTTATATTACATAATATAGGCACCATACAGAGTAACATTAGTAAAATAACTAATTTGTTAAAAAATTAAAGTTGTGACGAAACGTCAAACTTCACTTTACGCAAATAATAATTTATTATGTTGCACTGGACTCTCCACACGACATCATGCGAGAGATAGTTCACAAAATAGGTAGCCGAAATGGGCGAGTTCACCAGGCTCCAGTAGCTGCCAGCAGCTCTATTGTTCTGTCAAAAAAAATGCGTTCATCAGATCCTAACGTTGTGACAACGTTAGCTAACGGCTTCTATTAATGTTAAGTCGGCTGAACGCCTGCGCTGACACCTAACGTGTTGGCTAACGGTAGCCATTTTTTCCAACGCAGATCACAAATGTTTATTGGGTTCAACTTATTTTCACAGCATAAGAAACAATCGTCATTATTAAGGCAGAAATCGGAAATGGCACAGGTTTTAAAAGGGGTCTATTATGAATACGACGCTTTGTTATACAATATAAGTCGAAATTGAAGAAGTTCATAAGACTTTACAAACTAGGTAATACTGGTGTGTGTTTATTTATTAATAAAATTTTCAGAAATATGTCATACGTGGTAGCTACTTGGAATTTAAAGTCATTTAGATTTATTCTATCTCTAGCACAGGGTTGTAAAATTATAGGTAGATGTGATTATAATTTTATTTTTTAATTTAACTGGGAAGTAAAAAGCTTTTTTTAAATTCAGCAAAATTAGTTCTCATAACTTCAAACAACACTTCATTTTGTTTCCTTCGATATGCTAAACTGTTCTCTGAAGAGTGTGAAATGGTTGTTGGTATTCAAAGTAATGTTTATATTCCAGTAAAATGTCAGTTTACCTCCCGGAGGATTTTTAGAATTTTTTTTGCAGAAACATGCTCAGAGCACACCCTGAATGCACAAACCACAAGAAAAATTTCGTGCAAACACACCCCAAGAAAGTCACGGGACCAGGAGTAAATATAGGTACTGTGCGGGGAAGATAAAATGGAAATATGAGCGAAAAATGAAACAAAATAGCTTAGTCGGGCCTATAAAATCTGACCTTTTCAAATTTGGAAGCCATACCTCCTTCAAACCCTGTCTACCCCTCCTTCGCCGCAAGTCTCGTAGTTTTCTTGGGGGTTAATATTTCATATGTTTTATGCATCGAGGGTGGTTGTAGGCATGCATGAGGGAAAGAAAATCCCACTAGAAAGTAGTATTCCTC
Source organism: Tillus elongatus (assembly GCA_964006375.1). Lineage (NCBI taxonomy): Eukaryota > Metazoa > Arthropoda > Insecta > Coleoptera > Cleridae > Tillus > Tillus elongatus. Next base: position 49,707,413 of record OZ023266.1, read on the forward strand.
TTGTACTATTCTTAATAATAATTTATCAGTACACCACAACTATAGTATACAATCTGAAACTGAAAGCAGGAGACGCGTATTTTTTTTCTTAGAGGTGTACCTACAATCCTAAACACCGAATAAGGACATAACTTTTGTGCATCGTTACAGTTGACATAAACAGCAACAGATCGTTTACCAGAACAAAAAAATACTCCCAAGTTTTGGCTAACTCAAACAATAACCGTTTTGTTCTGGTGAAGGCGGCCACTGTTAACAAATGTCAACATTTTGTTAACATTTTTTGACATAACAATGGAGGTGCTCATGATACAAATAACGAGAGATATGATATTCCGACTATTTATTTTTAGACCTGTCACGCGCATGGCGTCAAGTGGTGAGTCCAATGCAACAATACCATGCTGCCGTGCAGTGAGGTTTGACGTTTCATCACAACCTTTTAACAAATTACGTATTTTACTAATATTTAAGTGCATACAGTTGGAAGTAATAAAAATGAAAAAGATTAAATTTAGTGCTGCGAGCTTTATTATCTGAAAAAGACAATATAGGCGTAACTTCAACCGTATTAAACTGACGTAAAGAAACTTTTTGATTGCGAATGACTTTGTTTTAAGTGTGTAGTTGGACTTCTATAACGTTACTCACCGCGTGACGTCATAGCAAGGGGCGGGGCATATGCGCAATATCATATCTCTTCTAAGTCATTATATCATGGGAGGTGCTGGCAGCTACTGACGATTGGTGCACACCAATTATCATATTTCTAGTTATTTTTATCATGGTTACTAGATACTACATTACCACAGTATAAGAAATCTTATCATGTGACATTGGGCGAGTCCACCAGGCGCCAGCAGCTGCTGATGAACTCGCTTATTACTTCCCTCCTAAAGGTGGAGGCAGTTAAATGTAAACAAGCTTGTAAAATAAGGGATATGTAGCTGGTCAGTAGGTCAGAAAAGTTAAATGACACATTTTGCAGTAATAATAGAATGCAAAGATATACAATGGGTGAGGTCAGTAGGCACCAGCATCTGTATTGTTATGTCAAAAAATGTTGACAAAAGTCAACCTTTTTGGCATAATATTGCCGCGCTGACGCCTAGTGAAGTCGGCCAATGATATAGTAATGTCGAAAATAGCAAGGTAATGAATAATATGAGTTATAAACAATGTAAACATTAAATGAATGAATTTAACGTATATACAACTAACTCATCCAACATTTAATAACAAACAAAAATTCTTTAAAAATTACTGACCGATACTCATGGCATATAAAACAGCGGTCCTTATACAAAATGCAAATGGCTAAAAAACATGGACACCTCATTTTTTAAAGACTTGTATATTTTAAAGACTAGTCTTTGGACTAGTAGTAAACAAAGAACCTCGGTGGTTCAGAGGTAAGAACGTGTGCCTTTGAACCGAAGGGTACCGGGTTCGATCCCGGGGTACTCCTTTCACTTTTTCAGTACTGTAAAATTAACATCAACCGAGGTTCTGGCATTGTATTTGAGCAAGTTGAATGTCTGCACGTTCCGCCCTTCGGAGGGGACGTAAAGCCGTCGGTCCCGTGTCCATGCGATGTTGGGCACGTTAAAGATCCCTGCCATCCTTACAGAAAGACAGGGGTTCGGCAAAATTTCCAGGATAGTGAGGTGAAACTGCTCCCTGGCGTCGGTGATTGGCCATAGTCGCGGAAATAGGCCGACGTTGAAGAAACAAAACACACACAGACACATAGTAGTAAACAACACAAATTAAAACTATATAGGCTTACGCATGTTAAAAATGATCCGGCAGGATTGACATCTTAGAATTATTGTCCAAAAAAAAAATAATAGAAAATGACTTTACCAATATTAGTATCCGTTGCTTAACACTATTTTTACTTACTAAATCGCTTATTCAAACAAAATTTAACAAGAAATAAATAATGTTTATAAATTTGTAGGCTAACTAAAATTACAATCATTATGGAAGTGGCGAATTAAAATTGACGAATTTTCAAATGTCACATGAGTTTTGGGACACTTGTGTTATGTTACCATTACCGGTATGTACAGCACTCAAAAATGTTAATTAATACTGCAGCTTACAGATAAAAAATGGCTTGAATATATATAACCCATTTTCTAGTTGTAAAAGAAACATAAAACTTTTACAAGCCTCAACCTTAAAGTCTTTTATCGTATAAACGAAGCAATTTTAAAGATAATAGGTCATCGTACCTCAATCGACATTTTAACCATAGAAAACGTCTAGTATGACGTTGTATATGGTTTATCTGGACACCTGTATATTGTGTATAGTAAATTCCATTCAAAATAAAAGACAAAGTTCAAATTTCCAAAATGTGTGTAATTATAATATGATATGGTCTACACATATGTACTTTAGGGACTGTCTATTTTTCATTGTAATAAAACAACAAAAATGCTTAGTCATTGCAGTCGATCATATTATAATATGTAAATATGTATATTCATGTACCTATGTCATATAATATACGTTATTCGTTTCAGTAATATTGTATCTTATATAAGATAGAGCTAATTACCTAATATTTTAATATTTGGCATCTGAAAATGCATTCATAATGTGTTATCGATAATAATAACATAACCTATTACGAGCCATTTAAAGTAGGTAGTCCCTGAAGTGAACGCAAAGCACATGTTTTGTATGTATACGTATGTATATACATTAGAGATGTCCTGGAAGTAACCGATATGTTCTAATTGTAAGATAATTAATTAAGGTGATTATACATAGTAAAACTATATGGATGTATATCATTGTACATGCTTTTTAATCAGATGTATACATTTAAAACAACATTATTTTTAATGTCCCTGAAAGCCACACTACATATACATATATATATATATATATATATATATATATATATATATATATATATATATATATATATATATATATATATATATATATATATATATGTATCACACCGATAACTCAAAAAAATAATAGGTCGATTTGAATCAACTTTCGTAAGTACCTTCCTTTTGCAAGTGGCTTGGATAAGTTCGTTAGCCACGAATATCGGCGAAGGTTTTTCCTGAAAATTTTATGTTTCCTTTCGGAAAATTTTCATATCTCCGGAAATAACAAAGTGCGAGCAACCAAATTTGGTACGCATGTTTGTAATATAAAACGTGAACCATGTACCAAAATTTAGGTCTGTAAGTTAAAAGACACGGAAAAAAATTGAGATTTTCATCAAAACGTCAAAGTCGTGATTTGAAACTTCAAAATTGGCAACGTTTAGGCAAAGAACGTGAAACAAATACCGGTTATGCAAATAAAATGTTCCAAGAGAAGTGTTCTATAAAGTTTCAGCTTCAACCGTAATTGTCCTTCATGTTACTAAAATATTTGCAGAAACATCATTTCAAATAGATCCCTTCTCTGATGCTTTGGCAGTAGTTTTAGTTAAGTTTAGGGTTGAACGATCTATAATTTTTAGCTAATTTTCGTAGAAAATTCTTTGATGAGGAGACCGCGACTTTTGAGTGCCAACTAGGCCCTCTAGAATCCATATCTGGGTTTAGTTTCAGTTTTTATCTGTTTACATATAGACAGGGTGACGCATTTCTACGGTAAAGCTCAATATAATTGTTAGTATGCAAGATACAAGAAAATTTTTTATACGTTAATTATGGGGTGTTTTGAGCTGCATCTTATAAAATTATTTTGACAAGCACAGGTGGCCAATAAGTCGTTCGTGATACCTACAATTTTTTTCGAACATTCCTTATATTATTACATTTTTGATTTTTTCATAGTAATATAATGCAGGTTTGTAAAAAATCGAGACGCAGTAAGTGCGTTTTGGTAGCGAATTTTCATTAAATCCTTCAAATTTCAATAAATCAATTTGCTATTAGCCTAAGGTTCGTTGGCTAGGAAACCAGTTTTCTCGGAAACATTTAAAGTTTATTTTCGGAAAATTTTTGTATATTTTCAAACAATAAGTTATTTTGATAAAATATGGTACATTGTTTCTACTGTATAGGTTATACCGGTAACCAAATTGATGCCTGCTTTCATTAAAAACATATTTGCTACTAAAAATATTTTGATGAAAATTCACTTCCATAACGCATTTGCTGCGTCAAGAGTTTTTTTATGCTATGCGATAATTTAATATTGTTACTGCATATAAAGATGGTAGTTGCAACGGTATTTGGGATGCAAAAAAGTTAAACTTCAGCAGGATTGGCTAAAATCGGAATGTTCTGGCAGTGCTTATTGAGAACACGTTCTTTATTCAAGTGCGTTTCATACAGGCACAAAGTTATATGCTTAATTGTATAATACATTGTGTAATTAGGATATATATATATATATATATATATATATATATATATATATATATATATATATATATATATATATATATATATATCATTTGATGAAAGAATTAAAGGCAGAATTAAGTCATATGGAGTTCCATTCTACTGGTTTACGGCATCACGGCAATATTAAGGCTATTAACTTTCTTCTTTTACATTATCTTTTAATGCCTTTATTGACGACAAATGTATTTTTCAAAATGTTTTGTCTTTTTTTTTATAATGAACAAAATAAACAAGGAAAGGCTGTTCTACATTTTTATTTGCTGCAAACATATATATATATATATATATATATATATATATATATATATATATATATATATATATATATATATATATATATATATATATATATATATAGGGTGGCGCATTGAAAATGAAACAGACCGATTTGCGTCCAGAGAAAAAATTTTTTAAGAAACGCTGAAACACGGCAACTTTAATATTGAGGGGGACATGTTTTGACATAAAACTCAACTTTGTCACATCAACCCCTTAACGGTAGTGATAACAACCCTTATATTTTAAATAGGGAACATGGGTCTAGTGTTACATCATTTGAAAGCTCTTTCTTTTCTGAATTCAGCACACTAATTTTTTTGGAAGTTTTATTAACTCGTTTAAAAATTATTCACAGTTGAAGATGCAAAAACGCATTTCACTCATTCCGATAAGAAATGTGCTGATAGTCGATGTTTTGTTAGTTTGTAAACAAAAAATTGACTATCAGAACATTACTTATCGGAATGAGAGAAATTCGGTTTATTATTTCAGTTTAGGGACCTCGGTGGTTCAGAGGTAAGAACGTGTGCCTTTGAACCGAAGGGTACTGGGTTCGATCCCGGCGTACTCCTTTCACTTTTTCAGTACAAACTGTAAAATTAACATCAACCGAGGTTCTGGCATTGTATTTGAGCAAGTTGAATGTCTGCACGTTCCGAACTTCGGAAGGGGCGTAAAGTCGTCGGTCCCGTGTCCATGCGATGTTGGGCACGTTAGAGATCCCTACCCTCCTTACAGAAAGACGGGGGTTCCAGGATAGTGAGGTGAAACTGATCCCTGGCGTCGGTGATTGGCCATAGTCGCGCAAATAGGCCGACGTTAAAGAAAAAAAATTCAGTTTATCGGTCAGTTTGATACTTGATAGTACTACCGAAAATTAATTTCACATTGGTGTATAAGAAAGAGTTGAAATAATTACTCTTTTTTTCAAAAACGATGACTGTACCAACCGTACCGCAAATTTGTTTAATGAACGACATCCGAACATACATGTTAACAGAAAATACATTTTGGAGTTAGTTGCAAAGTTTCGACAAAGTGGTTCAGTAACCAACAAAAAAAGGGATCCTGAACGTGAATTTCCGGTTAGAAATGAGACTACTGAGATTAAAGTTTTATGACAAATTGCTGCAGACCCAACTTTGAGCACGAGAAAATTGGCCACTGTTTCAAACATCAAAAGAACTATTCAGCTAATATTGAAGCATCATAAATTTCACCCGTATAAAATTCATCTTGTACAACAACTGAATGAAGATGATTTTGATCGGCGGCTGGAGTTTTGTGACGGCACGAATAGCTGATAACGGGAACTTTCTGTTCAATATCTGTTTTTCAGGCGAGTGTACGTTTTTATTAAACTCTACAGTCAATCGTCATAATTGTCGTTATTGGGCGGATAATAATCCAAGAAATTTTCACGAAGTCCACACTCAAACTCCACAGAAATTGAATGTCTGGTCTGGCATTTTTGGAGCCCGTTTAATCGGACCAATTTTTCTTGATGGCAATTTGAGTGGCGAAACGTATTTGGAGTGACTAGAAGGTATCGTTTACCCTCTACTAATTGACATTGTTGAAAATGATGATCGCTGTCAAGAAAATCAATTAGTATTTCAACAAGATAGAGCTCCTCCGCATTTTTCACAACGTGTTAAAGAGTTTTTGAACAGAGAGTTTCCAGAGCAATGAATTGGGCGTAGAGGTGCTATTGAGTGGCCCCCTAGGTCACCGGATTTAACTTCTTTCTATGAGGCCATTTAAAGAGTAGAATTTTCTTAACAGAACCGGAGTCTTTGGAAGAATTACGACGACGCATTGTTGAAGAATGCCGTCTAATAATTCCACAAATGCTCCAGAATGTCAGAGCTCGTTTTTAACAAAATTTGTACTTTTGTATGTGGAAGCTGGTGGTCAACAATTTGAACACTTACTTAACTGAATAAACATTTTTGAACGTTTGGTTTTATTTTTTAGTTTTTTTAACGAAAAATTGACTAATTAGTGCATTTCTTATCACTATTATATATATATATATATATATATATATATATATATATATATATATATATATATATATATATATATATATATATATATATACAGGGTGGCGCAATGAAAACGAAACAGACCGATTTGCGTCCAGAGAAAGTTTTGTTTAAAAAACGCTGAAACAAGTCAACTTTAATATTGAAGGGGACATGTTTTGACATAAAACTCAACTTTGTCACATCAACCCCTTAAGGGTGGTGATAAGAACCCTTATATTTTAAATAGGGAACATGAATCGAGTGTTACATCATTTCAAAGCTCTTTCTTTTCTGAATTCAGCACACTATTTTTTTTGGAATTTTTTGTCAACTCGTTTAAAAATTATTCACAATTGGAGTTGCAAGAACGTGTTTCAGTCATTATGATAAGAAATGCACTAATCAGTCAATTTTTCGTTAAAAAAACTAAAAAATAAAACCAAACGTTCAAAAATACACACACACACATATATATATATATATATATATATATATATATATATATATATATATATATATATATATATATATATATATATCATTATTATGGTTATAATTACCTGTGATAAAAGGCACAATATTTCAAAAGCAACCTTACCGTTAGCAATCCGAGGTGAGGTTTATATTTTAACAGCTCTGAAACGACTGCACAATGTCCTTTGTGTGATGCTTTAAATGTAGGTGTTGCACCATCCTAAAGCACATAAAAAAAGAAGTAATGTGAACTTGAATAATTAAATTTTATTGCTCCTTGTGGAACATAAACTATAGTTACTTACATGTCTAGTAGTATCCACGCGAGCTCCGGCTTTTAACAATATTGCTACGATGTGATCATGCCCCATCTGGGCAGCAATCCACAAAGGGCTGGCTCCATCAGTTCTTCGTGCATCTACCTGAGCTCCTTGTGCCAGCAGGAATACAACAATCTTATATTGGCCGTTTTGTGCTGCCACAAACAGAGGTGTTGCTTTGTCCTGCAAATTTGATTATTAAAAATAAAAGACATTCGTATTTTTTAGGTGACTTTATGTAACACAACACTAAGAAAACAATATCACTAGTCAGCCACCCTCTTCAGATTCCCTTTAAACAAATAGATTTGTTGTGTTTATTAAATCTTTAATCAAAATAGTTTTATCCCAAACTGAAATTTAATTAATATTCCATGGGTTTGATCTTATTTACCGACCATCTTAAGGGAATTGTTCAGAGTGCACAAAAGTAGTATAGGAAATATGTCTCTGGTAGGCAGTATGTAAAAACGCATAATAAGGTGTAAAGGTGAATTTTAGTAACTAGCGCAAAGCATCAAAATAAACAAAGTTATGTCAACTTCAAAATGTCAAAAATACATATAATTTCCAGACGCATCACGCCTAGGAAGCACGAGAAAATTGTCACGTGGAGTGAGTACACGTTACAAAGAGAGATCACTAATGAATGTTGAGTAACTCAGGGAGCTATTAAGTAAGATTGTGAAGCGTAAAAGGGACACAGGTTCAGTCGAGGTGAAGAAATCAGGCAGTTATGAAAGAAAAAGGAATAACAATTTATTGCTTCGAAACGGTAAGTTGAATCCAAGAAGGAGAGCTGCAAGAAGACTTAGCAGCATCTAGTGCTGATCGACCGCAGAAAAAACAACTCCTAACCGATCTATGAAGAAGCAGAAGTTGTCATTGACCGAAAAAAACCAGATGAACTACAGAAGGCTGTAAAAACGTATTATGTACAGATGGAACTCACGTCTTAGTTCAAGGTTGATACTATTTTGTTAGCAAGTCTCCAAAACGAACAACTGACTGCAGCTCACATTGATTAAACAGTCACATCATGTTGAAAAAATGCTCTGGGGCTGCTGATCTCACGTCTGGATTGGCTCTCTGGTGCCAATAGAAAACCCGATGGACAGTCAAAAATAGAAATCATTATAGGAGTATCATTTGAATAAAGAAACCACAAAGTTCCAACCCCAAGGAGGAGCAATTCTCCAGCAGGGCTTTGCTCACTGTCACAAAATCGATGGAAATGATGAAAGGTTTCCAGAATAAGCGGATTGCAGTTCTAGACGGGCTGGGGAATTCATCCGGACTAAATTCTATAGAGAACGGATGGGTCATTTGCAAGGCTAGAATCTGCAAAAGCGAATATACCACGAAAGCAAGGATGGTAGATGCCATTGGGGTGCGGTATCGAGATGAGTGGATCTCTGAAAACTGTCAGCGAATAAAAGCAGTTATTGAAAACAAAGGGAGACATATTCTCTATTCCTTAATATAACGGTAATTGGATACCGGTGTGATTTTAGCGGCTAAATGTCCAGCAGCCGATTCACGAAGACAACCGAACGTTTTACAGGACCGTAACAGGGATACAGTATAACCCCAAGCACTCGCAAGCCGTAGGAGGGGCGGGAGGGGAGTACATCTTGATAGTTATTAAAATTTATATTTAAAAAACTAAACATACTAACAGATTAAGACTAGGCGTAGTTATTGCTTCTATAATATTCTATGAAAAAAATATATCCACAAACACTCGCAAGTCGTAGGAGGGGTGGGAGGGGAGGAAATATTTAAATATAATTAAATTTTTATTTCAAAAACTGTACATACTAACAGTTTAAGACTTAGCGGGGTTATTGCTCCTATAATATGCTATGAAAAAAATATAGCCCCAAGCACTCGCAAGCCGTAGGAGGGGTGGGAGGGGACTAAATCTTTAAATATAATTAAATTTTTATTTCAAAAACTGTACATACTAACAGTTTAAGACTTAGCGGGGTTATTGCTCCTATAATATGCTATGAAAAAAATATAGCCCCAAGCACTCGCAAGCCGTAGGAGAGATGGAAGAGGAGAAAATGTTGACGACAGGGAAGTACAATTTTATTTCAAAAAGTATTGTTTGTCTATCTTTCAACATTTTTATATTGAAACTACGAGCGGTTTTACCTTTATTTTGCTGTACCAAGAAGTTTTAACATGAAATAAAAAATGTCCTTAGTAAGATTTCAAAAAAAAAAAGATGTCAAGGGGGTGATTGGGATTCGATACTAGGACCACCAAGACTATTTATTAAAATGTTTCGATCTTGCCAGATAATTAAATGTTTATTTGAAAAACTATACATACTAACAGATTAAGACTAAGCGGGGTTATTGCTCCTATAATATGCTATGAAAAAATATAGCCCCAACATTTAATTATCATTTTGATAGAATTTTATAGGAGCAATAACCCCGCTAAGTCTTAAACTGTTAGTATGTACAGTTTTTGAAATAAAAATTTAATTATATTTAAAGATTTCCTCCCCTTCCATCTCTCCTACGGCTTGCGAGTGCTTGGGGCTATATTTTTTTCATAGCATATTATAGGAGCAATAACCCCGCTAAGTCTTAAACTGTTAGTATGTACAGTTTTTGAAATAAAAATTTAATTATATTTAAAGATTTCCTCCCTCCCCACCCCTCCTACGGCTTGCGAGTGTTTGTGGATATATTTTTTTCATAGAATATTATAGAAGCAATAACTACGCTTAGTCTTAATCTGTTAGTATCTTTAGTTTTTTAAATAAAAATATAAATAACTTTCATGGTGTACTCCCCTCCCATCTCTTGTACGATCTCTTGTACGGCTTGCGAGTGCTAGGCGCTGTATTTTTATGATAGTTTTTAACATTGTAAATAGCCTTGCCAAGTTTTAAGCTGTTAGTATGTACAGGTTTTGTAATAAAAAGTGAAATATCTAGCAATACGCCATTTCTCATGCGGGTGTGAATGATCGTGGGTACATTTGTTGCCAGCATTATATAAAAGTATTGATAACCCTGCTAGATTTTAATTTGTTACCACATGCGTTTCTGATATTGTGTAAAAAAACTTATTATGTATCTTGCGCGTCATCCCTGTGTTACGGTCCTCTAAAACGTTCGGTTGTCTTCGTGAATCGGCTGCTGGACATTTGGCCGCTAAAATCACACCGGTTAATTGGATTATTTAACACAACTATTATTTTGTAAACAATAGACCATTTTACTATCAAATTTGCCTGTGGTTCCATTAATTTGCACAATACTGTATAATAGAACTTTACCTTCATGTGTGCGTCAATTTTTGCGCCATTTTTAACTAGGTCCTTAACAACATCCATATGTCCACATTGGCAAGCAACAAAAAGTGGACTTCCTCCATCCTGAAAAAAGAAATCTGAAAATTGGCTTTTCAAGAATAAATCAGTAACTACTTACTACACTAGTCAAATTAACTGGAGCTCCATTTCCAATAAGTAACTGAACTACGTCGAGGTAGCCTCCTTGCGCTGCAAAAAACAACGGTGTTGTACCTGTCTGCAACAAAAGTAAGAAGATATTATTAGTAGGTTTTAGAAAGTGTCTAAACTATATTAGCATTTCGCAACAATGTTAAAAAAATATCACAGTGAGTACGTCACTAAATATTACCGCCCTTACGACCTCTTAATTTTAAAAAATTAAAACATAAAAAGTGGTTTAGATTTACTTATAGTAGAAATCATACACCATCTGAAAGTAATACAGAAGTACCTATAATGCAAAATTAAGGTCGTAATATTTAAGGCTATACACCTGTGGTGCTCACTAATGAGATCAAGAAAAAACATCAAGAACCAAGTCCTGGGGTACGATTGTTGCGAATAGTTTATTTCCAAGGTAATATTTATAATTTAATGCTTTTGTGAAAATGTATACAAAACAGTAAAGTCAAGTGGTCTCCTTATTTTAACACTCTGGTTACTCGGGCAACGCCGGGTACTTTATTTTTAGTGAATTTTCATTAAGAAAATTCACTAATAGAGAGGTATTGATGGTAAGACTTCTGGAAAATTTCTTCAAATGAGCGTTAACTTGGGCTTTTAGAATCCATATCCAAGGTCGGTTTTGATTTTTATATGTATATATATATATATATATATATATATATATATATATATATATATATATATATATATATATATATATATGTGTGTGTGTGTGTGTGTGTATGTATGTATGTATCCATCTGATAACTTAAAAAATACTTGACCGATCTGGACCAAATTTGGGAATTACCTTGATTGTGTTAATGCCTTGGATTAGGTCGTAGATGGGCACCATGCGTCTAATTTTTCTTTGAAATGTAAAGAAAACTTTGGAAACAATATTATTTGAAATATTGGAGTGATTCGAATGAAAATTTGCACATATATAGGAGACGTCATAATATACCTGTTAACCGAAATTCAAATTAAATGGCCCACGAGACAGGGAGTTATTCGAAAATAAAGATGTTAAAGTAATAAACAGTCTAAGACATCACTTCGAATTACAGGAGGCATTTCGCACGGTCAATGTCGCAAGCATGGTTAGACTGTGAATGTGCTATTCTGAGTAGATAATTCAAAATCGACCAAGTCACCTGACAATTAAATATAAATGAGCCGGGTTGTCAGATATAAAAAAAATTCATTTCAATCTTAAAATGTAAAACATATGGTCATAACACATATTTGTACTTATTGATGACAAATAAAAGTTCACAATAAATTAATCCATCCATTAAATGTCGTTTAATATTCATAAATGTTAAGTGACCAATTCAAAAAAATAATTACAATCTAATTTGCACAATATGACAGCACAGCTGCGAGCTGCGTCCAGACACTCGAGACTTAACGTTAACGTTAATAATCAACATCAACATGGACGTCTTATTTATATTCTTATTAAAACAGAAATATTATTTTACATTTTTATTATTATTTAAATGGATAATGTTGGACGCAAAAATAATTATATGTTATAAATGGTAAGTAAAATATTACTTAAATAACTTTCGTGTATATAGCAAATACTGTTAACTAACCAAGGTATTTGTTTTTGTTATTTGCTTATGGGTTATAAACTCAAAGTTGAGACTCTATATTGTATAGTGCTAATCTTCTTATCTTTAAGTTAGTGCTGTTTTGGAAAAACGCAATGCACCCGTTTTATAAAAGCAATAAAATATACAAAGAAAAAAGATGCTTGCTCAAACAATAAATTCAAATTCCTAAACATTATTTCTTTATTATTATAAAGAGAGACAAAGAGGGCAGAAGAGATAAACCCATGTTTTGGTAAGTACATGTACTATTGTATTGTCATTGTTAACTATAAAACAGAAAATTGCATCTGTTTACTATGTATTTATGCTTAAACGCATAACCAAAGGCATTTCATATTGTTCAATTTTAATCCTTGAAACTTATCCCAACAACACTCAGCTATATTAAATACCTATGTAAAAGCTATCTACAGTTAAATGCAAATAACCTCTGGATAATACAATTCCGTAGATTAATATACATAAAAAACAGTAAATTTGCAGTTGAGCTCCCGAACGCTTTTCAAAAAACTGTTTTTACAAACCTACCTAGCCCCCCCCTGGATCCATAAACCCCAAGAAAATTTTCTTGTTCACACCCCCTAAGGAAGTTACGGGACCAGGAGTGAGTAGGGGTGCTGGGCGGGGTAGGTAGTAAAAAGGAAATATGAGCAGAAAATTCGAATAAAACGGGCTTGAAAGCTGTCTTTTTCATATCTTGAAGCCATATCCCCCTTAAACCCTGCCTACCCCGCACAGCACCCCTATCCGCCCAGGTGCCGTAACTTCCTTGGCGGATAGGAACAAGACATTTTTCTTGTGGTTTATGCAGCGAGGGTGGTTGTATGCACGCGAGGGGGAAGGAAAATCGCCACGACGAAGCAGCCACCCCCCAACTCCTACCGCAAGTCGAACCGGGGGGGGGGGGGGGGTGGGTCCTGCTTAGTTGTAGGAATTTTCCTTCCCCCTTCGTGTGCATACAACCACCCTCATTGCATAAACCACAAGAAAAACTTCTTATTCATACCCCCCAAGGAAGTTACGTGACCTGGGACAAATGGGGGTGCTGTGCGGGGTAGGCAGAGTTTAATGGGGATACGGATTCAAATAGACAGCTTTCAAGCAGTTTTCTTCGCATTTTATGCTCATATTTCCTTTTGTATTCAATACAAACTGTCCTCTCTAAATAGAACAACGCACTTAAAGATTAGAATACAATAAACTATAGCAACTAAGGTATATTTCCCGTCAAGTACAATTGAGTGATGGTGTAACATACAGCTCTCAACGGTAAAAGTGCAATAGTAGTAAATTAATATAAAATAAAATAAGTAAATAACCGGAAGAAGCCGTACATGAGGCGGCGAAACTTCGTTAAATCAAAAACACAGATGTTGTTTTAATTTTTGTCCAAAAATGAAGAAGTTTCCACGAATTAAAACCCAATAAATTATAACATAACTCTTCACGAAAAAAACGAACCACGAGTATATATATATATATATATATATATATATATATATATATATATATATATATATATATATATATATATATATATATATATATATATATATATATGGCAAGCAGTTGCGAACAGCGTCCTTGACGAAGGTATATAGACAGACCCCCACTGTTGAGCCTTAAATCCCTGTAATTAAAACTGCATACCTGCTTTTATAATACTGTGTGTCTTTATCAAATATCCCTTCTAAGAAGGACACACTAATTACTAGGATAACAGTTGAAACAATGGACTACATAGAACCGGACCTACTCTATTGAGAAACATTTTTGTTCAAAATTTTAACTATATATATATATATATATATATATATATATATATTTATATATATATATATATATATATATATATATATATATATATATATATATATATAGGAGTCACACACCTCACGAACACGTATCACTAGAGAAACGTCTAATTACTTGACTAGATTCCACCTTGGGATTTTCCCTTTCCCCGACAAACGCTGAACATGGCGCCCCCATGGCGAACATACCCGACGGAAAGCTTCGATGTTCATCTCGAAGTTCTTACCACTTGTTAACAGAAAGTACAAATTGTCCATGAACAATAAACTGCTCATGTATAAAGTCATAATCCGCCCAGCCTTGACCTATGTACCCCCTGCATGGGCCACTGCGGTCGACACTCACATCAAGACCCTTCAAATCATTCAGAATAAAATTATGAGAATGGTTACCGGAGCGCCATGGTTTGTCAGAAACAGTCAGATTCACTCTGATTTGAAAATGCCTTCAATACTTGAGTTTATAACTCAACTTTTCACCACTCAGTTCGCAAAAGCCGCTTCTCCCTCAAATGCTATTCTCTGTAGTGCCACCGACTACGATGAGCAACTTCCACTTAGGCATAAGAGTCCAAAGCTTATCCTTACCCGATAACGCCTCTGCGACAAAATAGAATGGAAACATTCAAACCCAAACGTCATTGTGTGAAATCTTTCCGACGGATATATGGTAGGTATTCCAGGGAGTGGATTTTATTGGGTAGAAGTCCGACACTCCTTGGATATCCCACACACTACGGTGGGTGAATAATGTGTGCATGACGCATTCTCCACTGATGTCTCCAAAAAGAAAACATTAACAGGGCATTTGCATTTTGGCAGGTCTCAAAATGTTTCCAAAATTATATCAATACTTGAGTTTTAAATAAGGCTTCCAAACGACAAATTGAGCATGTCAAAATAAGTACTGAATTAAATGAACACAGTGTATTGGACTTTCTATAAAGCAAAAACTTGAACAAAGCATGGTTACTGGAATTGATGGTAAGAAAGGAAGATAATGAGAAACTGAATTTGGACAAAATCAAATATTAAATATGTGACAGCTAAATGCGGATATGTGGCAACAACATAATGTGTCAAGCCAAATACATAAACCAAACTTGTGATTAATACATAGCCAAGCATAAGCCTATGTTATGTAAGACATGAATTTAAATAATAATAAAGTAATGCCAGTGGCGGCTCGTCAGATGACGCAGGTGATTCACCTATATTTTTCGGTTAAGCTAAACTTTTTTATTCAAAATCCACCATAATTTTAATTTTCTTCATTCTCTCAAATTTATTTGGTACAACCAGATAAAAATATCTTGTTACGTCGCGCCGCACTTGATAATGTATTTTTATAGTAATTTATGTTGCGATATAATTTGCAAGCCCGTCCCTGATCACCAAATTGAATGTATACATGCCACAACGCGCAGAGCTTACGTATTACGGACCACAGACTACTGTAGAGCGGCAAGCAGATGCGGACTGACCATAGATATATAAAGAATAGAGATACAATTATTTACATTTTAAAGCAATCAGAGATCTGATAACATATTAATGTATTTGGGCGATTGTATGGTCCACTGTATAATTTTACTACGCTTTACCTAACACTGTTGCCAAACGTTCGTTCACGCCCAATGTTTTCAGCTTATGACACAAAATTTAATTTATAATATTAAATAATAAAAGCGTCTTGTCCCTATTTCATAGTGAAGCTATTATTTATAACAGTCTCCTATAGGTACAATAAGTATATCAATAGAGCTGCTGTATCTGATGCTTGATAATAAATATAAAATTTATGAAGATGCGGTAATGCTAGATTCTCAATATCAAGCGGCAACCCTGTTCACTTCTTCCAGTCAACATTTCTGTCATTAGTCATCGGCCGCCCAATTTTACAACTCTTCTAGGCGGTGTTGCTAGCAGTCGGAATTTTTGTATTAGTGAGTTTTTTAATTTTAATTGTGTTATTTAAAGAAAAGTTTATCTATAAACATTAGAACATGGTTCGCCAGTGTCAGGTGTGTGGAAAATTGGATTCATTTTTTCACTGGTGGCATAACAAACACGAGTCGGAATTATTTGCGACGTTGTCGAAAGTCGGAATGTTATGTGGTCTCTCTCTCTTGCATCTCTTTTCCACTTATGCTAATGGTTGTTACAAAACAAATGGCTATTTAAGAATGAATAGTCAAGTCTCCTTTTATTATAAGTCTATGCGACTGACTGAGCCAGAATAATTCGTATACAAACGTAATGTTTTTATGGAAATTTTCATTTGCGATATACCTTTTGGCTGTCAAATTAACAATCAGCTCAAATTTATAGTAAAATCACACAACTTGATATATATTTTAATAGCAGGTAGCTAAAACATTAGTAGTGGAACACCATAATTAAAATTTAAGTATTAATAATTATCCTTATCAGAAAAGTGGTTTCTATGGGAATACAGCGGCATAACCCAATTAAAGTCGGCGGTAGTGAAACTACTTTCATAATACAATAAGCTGCCTAGATGTAAGATTTAGTTTGTAACTATCAATTATTTAAAGTCAGCATATTATGATATCATACTTACCTGTCAAGCTTCCGTTTAAATTGATACTCTTACGAAATGTAATGAAAAAACGTGACACAACAAGTACTTTGTGGTAGCGAATTTTCATCAATGGTTTTGAATTCTTCAATGTCAAATTCTACAGTCATTTTCGGTCTTATACAAAATTTATTATTTTGACGAAAATGTGGATAAGGTAGGATAAATTGTGGTTTCAAAAATTACAAAGAGAAATTGTAAAACTTCTACGAGAGATGAATAAAGAGCTTTCACAAGGAATAATTTTCGGAATAATGACCAGGAATATTCGATCAGAGGACACTGTACACATACTGTACACGCACGCATACGGTAATGTAATACGGCGCGTATTATCTGTTTATAGAGGGAGGAGCTACAGGCATATTTTTTTTCAAATTCATGGCCCTTATCTTTTTTTACAACTTGAAATTTTATATCTAATATTTTATTATTTTGAAATTATTCTTTTAGAGGTGATATCAATTCCACTTGCCAAAAAGAAACATGAAAAACGCAGCTTTTCAAAGTCTGTAAATGTGACACATACCAGATTATTATTTAACGGCAGCATAGTAAAAATAAAAATACGCTTCTGACGATGCGACTCAATCCAAACAAACGACGGAAACTAAGATTTGAAGCAAGCTGAGAAGGCTGCATCACGTTTGCGGCCCAACCTACCACTGTGGGCGTCGTTGCCATGGCAACCATCTCATGCACGCGTCTCTAAGCAGACTCAGCGTTTGTATACGAATTATTCTGGCTCAGTCAGTCCGCATCTGCTTGCCGCTCTACAGTAGTCTGTGGTCCGTAATACGTAAACTCTGCGCGTTGTGGCATGTATACATTCAATTTGGTGATCAGGGACGGGCTTGCAAATTATATCGCAACATAAATTACTATAAAAATACATTATCAAGTGCGGCGCGACGTAACAAGACATTTTTATCTGGTTGTACCAAATAAATTTGAGAGAATGAAGAAAATTAAAATTATGGTGGATTTTGAATAAAAAAGTTTAGCTTAACCGAAAAATATAGGTGAATCACCTGCGTCATCTGACGAGCCGCCACTGGCATTACTTTATTATTATTTAAATTCATGTCTTACATAACATAGGCTTATGCTTGGCTATGTATTAATCACAAGTTTGGTTTATGTATTTGGCTTGACACATTATGTTGTTGCCACATATCCGCATTTAGCTGTCACATATTTAATATTTGATTTTGTCCAAATTCAGTTTCTCATTATCTTCCTTTCTTACCATCAATTCCAGTAACCATGCTTTGTTCAAGTTTTTGCTTTATAGAAAGTCCAATACACTGTGTTCATTTAATTCAGTACTTATTTTGACATGTTCAATTTGTCGTTTGGAAGCCTTATTTAAAACTCAAGTATTGATATAATTTTGGAAACATTTTGAGACCTGCCAAAATACAAATGCCCTGTTAATGTTTTCTTTTTGGAGACATCAGTGGAGAATGCGTCATGCACACATTATTCACCCACCGTAGTGTGTGGGATATCCAAGGAGTGTCGGACTTCTACCCAATAAAATCCACTCCCTGGAATACCTACCATATATCCGTCGGAAAGATTTCACACAATGACGTTTGGGTTTGAATGTTTCCATTCTATTTTGTCGCAGAGGCGTTATCGGGTAAGGATAAGCTTTGGACTCTTATGCCTAAGTGGAAGTTGCTCATCGTAGTCGGTGGCACTACAGAGAATAGCATTTGAGGGAGAAGCGGCTTTTGCGAACTGAGTGGTGAAAAGTTGAGTTATAAACTCAAGTATTGAAGGCATTTTCAAATCAGAGTGAATCTGACTGTTTCTGACAAACCATGGCGCTCCGGTAACCATTCTCAGAATTTTATTCCGAATGATTTTAAGGGTCTCGATCTGAGTGTCGGCCGCAGTGGCCCATGCAGGGGATACATATATCAAGCCTGGGCGGATTATGACTTTATACATGAGCAGTTTATTGTTCATGGACAATTTGTAATTTCTGTTTACAAGTGGAAAGAATTTCGAGATGAACATCGAAGCTTTCCGTCGGGTATGTTCGCCATGGGGGCGCCATGTTTAGCGTTTGTCGGGGAAAAGAAAAATACCAAAATTTGATGGAATCTAGTCAAGCAATTAGACGGTTGTTCGTGAGGTGTGTGTCTCCTCTTTGAAAATAGGACTGTTCAACATTTATCGGGGTTTATGACTAGACATGATTTCCTATACCAGTCTTGCAGCTCGTCTACGGCGGTTTGTAGACGTTGGGTTATTATCCTCGGCTACGTGCAGCTGCTGAGGATGGTAGTGTCGTCTCCGTATGTGTGCGTATGTCACGCCTAGTGGCGGTGTTGGTATGTTTGCGACAAATATATTGTACAGCAGAGGGGAGATAGGAGAACTCTACGTGAGGCCAGCCGTGGCTGAGTATATTCTAGATCTTGTTCCTAGATGTTTAACCCGGAACTTCATCGGTTTCAGGTATGACCTTATGAGCAGTATCAGAGGGAGCGGATATTAAATGATAGAAGTTTGTTAAGGAGGCCTGCATGCCAAACCCTGTCGAAGGTTTGAGCAGTATTGAGAAATATTGCACCAGTTAACTTGTTGAAGTTTAAAAGACATTTATGCAGTAATTCAGTAATATAATCGACGTATGAAATGTGTCTACGCGCTAACGGCACCCCCTGGACACCCGACAGATGATGTAAACGTAACGAGAACGTAACAAGTCACAAAGCTGGAAGAAGTCGGGTCTCGAGTTACGAATTAGTAATTCAATCATGTTTGGTCTTGTCACATCAACAGCCTGCCTTTTTAAATTTGTTTTGTGTCTTAGTACATCTTTGGTTGTAGGCCCAGCTACAATTAATTTATTATCCTTTTTTGTTTCAATTGCGGAATACTTATTTCTTTCTACATTAAGTAAAATTTTTATGAAATTTTGCTACCATTACACACTTACTGCGTCGGTATTTTTAATGTTGATTATAAAATGAGAATCAGTGAACCATCAAAGCTAGTAAAAACCTTTTTTACCCTCGCCGCTTAGTTATAATAGTGATATGCCTCTCTTGTTTCAAGATTTATGGGACACACGTTAGTCACGCCTAAAAATAGTGGATCTGATGAACGTTGGATTATTTTCACGAAAAGATCATTAAAAAAGTGTGCAAATAAATATGTCAGAACAAAAGGGGTAGGAGGTATTTATGGATATGCGAATGACACTACTTTCTCTAACCTCGTTTTTTTTTTACGACAGATAACTTTTATTACTCTGTCACTATGTTAACGTTACTGTTAAACAAATAAAACTTTCATGGAATTTAGTGTAGTGAAACGCTTACAATATAGTTCTAGTCGAGAATAAATGAACAAGGATATAACTATAAAGTAAATACATTTCGAGTATAGCTTTCACAAAATATCGTTCACAATCATATTATAGACCAACTGGTAATCTATGCGATATATGTCCTATATTAATCGTGTTTTCACGTTCCTGAATAAAATATTAGTTTTTTGTAATCTGCTGTTTTTTTCTTATTGGGCTAAAAATGTGCGAATGGTCTGACGACCGCAGCCATAAAAGGAGACAACACACACACTTCTCATTGCGCTAATATCTATATCTAAATATAAATTTTGGTCAAAATCAAGCAGCCGCTGACCAGTACTCACTGAAAAAAAAATGTTTATATTGGACAGTCGTAGTGTGCTTTGAAAAGGACTATGATCATCACGTTATCAATGGTTTCATTCCATGGGAAAATGCAAATCATATTGTTTCCAAAATATAGAACCATTTTAATAGTTTACAACTTTATGAGCTAAATATTCAGGTTATATAGTAGGTTTTCTATGTAGGTACCAACATTTTTGTTTTAAACGCACAAAATATATATTTTCATTAAAATTCGTGTACTTATGTAAAAATCATGTAACCAATTCGGGCCAATTTATGTAATCAAGCAATTCCAAAACGTAAGCCTACTAAGAATTAATAATATGCAGGTGTTTCATTAAACACATATGTTTAGTTTGCGTCTCAAAAACGCGACGCTTATTTTTTTAAATTAAGTTTGGGGTTAAGCTCAAAGAGAATTTCCATACAACTCTTCTATGGAAACCAAAAAACAAAACAGATAATGGGGGTAGGATAAAATCTTATGTGAATCATCCTGTACGTGAGTGGCTCATCATTGAACAGATGATGCCCAAATTTTATTGTGTACCTATTGCTTATTAGTGCTCGCCACAGGTTACAGAAACTCTGCATTGCGCCAACATTTTATTGAACAAATCATTATGATTATTTATTATAGCCCGGTAGACCAAAATGGCATTTTCAGCTAACCAAAGAAAGGCACAAGACGAAAATTATAGAACAGTAATTATTAAGATTTATAGACCAGAGATCAGTTATTTAAGGATATGTGTCCGGAAATATATATATATATATATATATATATATATATATATATATATATATATATATATATATATATATATATATATATATATATATACTAACGTCTATATGCTATATGTTAGCCTTAGCTCTTTACAAGATATAAAATTTAGTGAAAATCAAGCAATGGCTGGCGGTAGCCAGTCACTGAAACCAAAAAAATATTGTAGCTCTCGGTAAGAGGAGGCAATAATTTAGTTATTGAATTAATAACTTAATTGGTAGATATCCTAATATGTTAGTCCTTTCATGGACAAAGTGGATAAAAATCGGTAAGGCACACTGGTCACAAATACCTTTAAAAAGTTCTTGAATTTGACAGAGAGACATTTGGTTGATTTTTGTAAGCTTTAAAAATTATCATTATTTTCTCCTGTAATTACTGAAAACTTACTGTTCTCTTAGCAGTTGGATCCGCCCCTTGTTCGAGTAATTCCTGAACACAATCATAGTGTCCGTTAGCAGATGCTAGAATCAAAGGCGTCGTTCCTTCCTGAAACATAAAAAGAAGGGTTATTCCACAGCGATTAAATCAATTAAACATTTAAATCTGATTATCTATATATATATATATATATATATATATATATATATATATATATATATATATATATATATATATATATATATATATATACAGGGTGTTTCATCAGCAAACCGACATAGCTGAATGGAAGGTGTATTTTTTCAAGGCGATTCAGGATCCGGTATTGAAATTTTTGTGAGGCCCTTCGTTTCGATGTTACAGGGTGATTCATGTATTTTGTCGAAATTTTTGATGATCAGTATCTTTTGAACGAATTGATGGAATTGAATGAAATTTTGTACGTATGCTCTGTCAATGACACTCAATGCACTGCATTTCCCGCCGATTCGAAAAAATGCAGTGGCGTACATAATTTTCTGACCACCTTGGGTTTTGTTAAAAAGATCACCCTGTATGCATTTTATTTAAATGTTTATCCCATCTGAGAAAACTACATGAGAATAGCTACTATTCTGGCAAAAAAAAATGTTTGGCACCATCAACTGAAACGAGAAAAGATAGGTAGACTTTGATTGCTTTTAGGATTTCAAATCATGTTTGTTCGTAATTTTCGACAAATCATATGTGATTTCCTAAAAGGTACGTATTTTGTATTTATTTCAAATAAATTCGTTTTTTCTACTGATTCAGGTATCATTAGGCACCATTCTAGATTTTTGTTAGCTAAACATAAGTGAAAATCAAAAAAAATAATTTGTTGTCCTCTTTTGGTGTTGTAAAAAGTTCATCCTGTATGCATGTTATTCAAATGTTTACGCCATTTGAGAAAACTACATGAGAATGGCTACCATTCTGGCAAAGAAAAATGTTTGGCACCATTAAACAGAATCGACAAAAGAATAAGCAGACTTTATCTAATCAAAAACGAAAATCCCGATAGTGAGCAATGGAAAAGTATTCATTTTTGTTTAATATCTGACATTTCCTGTCAGTAGATGTCAGATTTGATTCACTTGCCTCTCTCACTTATTAAGCGTTTGTTGATTTACTTAATTTAATAATCACTGACTGGTAAAAGCTTGCTGAAGTGATATTTATTTGGTGTTTAAAATGCCGTATCATTATTCCAACGCAGAATATGCTGACATTTTGTTTATTTACGGATTTGCCGATGCCAATGGAAGGGCTGCCGAACGAGAGTACCGAAGACGGTACCCCGAACGCCGTGTGCCACATCATGAAACTTTCTCCAGGGTGTTCCAATTTTCAAGGGAACACGGAAAGTTTCCCTCGAAATCCATTAGAGAACGACCCATCAGACAAGACGCAACTCAGGTTCGTTTTTTGGTTGCTTCTCGATATTATTCATTGCTCATTATCAGGATATTTAAATTTTTAGGTAGAAAGCATCATTCAGATGGTTCAACAGAATCCCCAAACAAGCACGAGAAGAATAAGTGCTGCTGTTGGAGTCCCTCATTCACAAGTTTGGAGGATAATCAAAAAGGAACGTCTCCATCCGTATCATATGCAGAAAGTCCAGAGGCTCGAAGAAGGTGACGAAGTTGCTAGACGGGCATTGTGTCGGTGGATTGTAGGACATAGACGCAATATTCCTAGAATTATTTTCACCGATGAAGCCCGGTTCACGAGAGATGGGGTGTTTAATACTCGAAATTCACATGTTTGGTCACATCAGAACCCCCATGCAACGAGAACGACTCAGTCGCAGCATAGATTTTCTGAGAATGTGTGGTGTGGCCTAATTGGTGACAAACTGATTGGACCCCACTTTTTCGAATCAAGATTGACTGGAGAGATCTATGGCAATTTTCTACAAAATGAGCTGCCTGGTTACTTGGAAAACAGGAACGTGAATGAGAGGGGACTGATCTTTCAACATGATGGAGCGCCGCCCCATTTTTCCTTAGCTGTCCGAAATCATCTTGACACAAGGTATCCAAACAGGTGGATAGGTCGTGGAGGTCCCTATGCTTGGCCCCCCAGGTCGCCTGACCTAACACCAGTAGATTATTTCTTGTGGGGTTACATGAAAGCCATTGTTTATCAAGATGAAGTGGACACAGGTGAGGAGCTGAGACGCAGAATTATCGCGGCAGCTGACCAAATAAGAGGCAACCCTGAGGCGATCAGTAGGGCAACCGAAGATTTAATGAAAAGGTCAAGGAAATGTCTCGAGTTTGATGGCGGCCTGTTTGAACATCGTCTTCACTGAACTGAATTTTTTTTCCAACATGTTTTGATGTTTTTCTTTATGTTTCATTTATGTACTTTTGTTTGGAAAAAAATATAATTTCTCCGTTGAGTTGTCTTTTTTTTTTTTGATTTTCACTTATGTTTAGCTAACAAAAATCTAGAATGGTGCCTAATGATACCTGAATCAGTAGAAAAAACGAATTTATTTGAAATAAATACAAAATACGTACCTTTTAGGAAATCACATATGATTTGTCGAAAATTACGAACAAACATGATTTGAAATCCTAAAAGCAATCAAAGTCTACCTATCTTTTCTCGTTTCAGTTGATGGTGCCAAACATTTTTTTTTGCCAGAATAGTAGCTATTCTCAAGTAGTTTTCTCAGATGGCATAAACATTTAAATAAAATGCATACAGGGTGATCTTTTTAACAAAACCCAAGGTGGTCAGAAAATTATGTACGCCACTGCATTTTTTCGAATCGGCGGGAAATGCAGTGCATTGAGTGTCATTGACAGAGCATACCTACAAAATTTCATTCAATTCCATCAATTCGTTCAAAAGATACTGATCATCAAAAATTTCGACAAAATACATGAATCACCCTGTAACATCGAAACGAAGGGCCTCACAAAAATTTCAATACCGGATCCTGAATCGCCTTGAAAAAATACACCTACCATTCGGCTATGTCGGTTTGCTGATGAAACACCCTGTATATATATATATATATATATATATATATATATATATATATATATATATATATATATATACATACATATATATATATAATTATTTATATATATATATATATATATATATATATATATATATATATATATATATATATATATATATATATATATATATATATATATATATATATATATATATATATATACACAGAGCAGCCCATTATTCTGGTTATTGAAAAAAATTAAAAACAAAGGTTGCTTTGTTTTTTAAGGTGTATAACCTAAAATTATTTTAAACTCTACAGCATGTCCCATAAGTCACCGGCAGCATTTTAAATGGAACAACCTATATGTTATTACATATTTCGATCCTACGTAAAATTTCAATGTTACTTTATATAAGGTACTTTATGTCAATCAATAGTTTTTGATTTATTCAAATTTTTCAAAAAATTTTGACACTTGCACAGGTTTGCAAAAAACTGAATACTTCCTCTGCAAACAAAGATATCAAGATGTTTCTTGTTGTAAGCTTAAGCTAAATATTCCTTAACTACTGGTAAAATGTTATACTTCGATTTGTAATATACTGGATGTTTATCTAGACTGTTCACTTTGCCATATTTCACACGCTAAAAACTTATTTTTTTCAAATCAAACATCCTATAAATTTTTTTCTGAATCTTATAGAGAATTAAATTCTGCATCGATCTATGGTGCATACTATACACCAATTACATATAGTTTTAAGGTAAGAATCAACTCTTTATTTTATTGGGTCGAATTAAATAGTCTCTAATTAATTAGTATAGTAAAATATCATGCTGCTGGTGACTTATGGGACATGTTGTATAGTTTAAAATAACTTTAGATTATACAGATTTAAAAACAAAGCAACCTTTGTTTTTAATTTTTTTTATAACTTGAATAGCTTAGGAGATATTGAGGAATCTCAGAATAATGGGCTACCCTGTATATATATATATATATATATATATATATATATATATATATATATATATATATATATATATATATATATATATATATATATATATATATATATATATATATATATGAAGCATTCACAGGCCATTTAGGCCCATAGCTTGGTAATACGTTTCCATTGCTTCCTATCCAGTGCAATCGTCTTCCAGTTTTGGACTCCTTTTTCTAGCAAGTCTTGTTGTGCTGCATCAAGCCATCTTTTTCTTGGTCTTCCTCTCTTCCTTCTACCCTCTGGATTTGACCAGACACACTTCTTCACCATTCTCTCCACACCCATTCGTTCTATATGTCCCAGCCACTGTAGTCTGCGTGCCTTAACCAGTTGAGACACCGGCGGTTCTCCATACATTTCATACACTTCCACATTTGGACGTCTTTCCCACATGCCATCTACTTTCTTGCCTCCGAAGATTCTGCGTAGTACCTTTCTCTCCCATATCGCTATTCTGTCCTCCAGTCTTCGGTTCATTGTCCATGCTTCACAACCATATGTCAAGGTTGGTCTTATCACAGTCCTATATACTCTGAGTTTCGCAGCACGCGAGATGTTCTTTGATCTAAGGAAGCTGTTAAGCCCTCCTGCACATCTGTTGGCTTTTGCTATCCTTAGGTTAATTTCTACCTCCTCATCACATCTATGGTCTACTAATACACCTAAGTACATGTAATTATTAACCTCTTCGAACTCTATGACTCTCTCCCCTCGCATTTTCACTGTAAAAGGTTCACTATTAGTCACTTTTGTCTTTTTAATTGCCATATACTTGCTCTTGTCCTTATTTATTTGAAGTCCCACACTGTCTGCTACTTCCACCAAACTTCTAGTGATACTTTCCAGCTCTTTTCTATTTCTGGCCAGTAACAATATATCATCCGCATAAGCAAGGCACTGATGACTCCTGTCAAACAAGCTCCCAGTTCTGTTTATACCACTCTCTCTTATCACTTTCTCCAGAACTATATTGAATAGTAACGTTGACAGCGGATCTCCCTGCCTCACTCCTCTTCTCACATCAAACTCTTCTGTCAGATTTCCGTTTACCCTTACTGCGCACGTGGTGTTACATAGTGTCATTATTACCAGTTTCACAATATACTCGGGTACTCTGAACTCTCTAAGTATATCAACTACTTTACTTCTTTTCACTGAATCGTAGGCGGTCTTAAAGTCGACAAAGATCATGTGTACTGGAATCTCGTACTCGTAACATATATATATATATATATATATATATATATATATATATATATATATATATATATATATATATATATATATATATATATATATATATATAGGAGAAAGGTTAAGGGTAAGGACGCAAGGAGACAACCGCATACACGTGTTTCAAGCTTATTAGCTATCATCACCTATAGCTATACCGTACTGATGATAGCTAATAAGCTTGAAACACGTGTATGCGGTTGTCTCCTTGCTGCCTTGCCCTTAACCTTTCTCCTTGTATAGTATACAGAAATGCCGTGTTAAAAGTCATGTTATATATATATATATATATATATATATATATATATATATATATATATATATATATATATATATATATATCTTTTGGAATGTAGCACTAGACTATAATCACTTTTAAATATACACTTTATTTGTTTGCTCTACTTTCTGTGATTTTTTATTTATTTACGTGGACTGCAGTTGCAAACCTTCCTTGTTCTGCAGCAGCGTGCTGATGATGAATCAGGAAAGTTTGAAACTGCAGTCCACGCAAACAAATAAAAAAACTCTGGACGCAGCAAATGCGTTATGGTAGTGAATTTTCATTAAAATGTTTTTATTGAAAATATGTGTGTTTTCTTTTTAAGAAAGCAGGCATAAATTTTGGTTGCCAGTATAACCTATTATAGTAAAAACAATGTGCCATGTTTCATAAAAATAACTTTATTCTGTGAAAATCTACAAAAATTTCCAAAAGTAAACTTAAAGTGTTCCCGGAAAAACTCGTTTCTTGGTCAACCTTATAGGTTAATAGCAAATTGGACTATTCAAATATGAAGCATTTGATCAAAATTCGCTACCATAACGCACTTGCTGCATCCAGAATTTATTTTCTTACAAACATGCATTATATTTCGATGGAAAATGCAATTACATAAGGCGTGTTTGATTAAAAAAAAAAGAAAATTTGTATCACCAACGACTTGTGGGCCACCTGTGATTGTAGAAATATTTTTTTAAGATGTAGCTCAAGACACCCTATAATTAATATATACATTTTTTTTTCATATCTTGTATAATAACAGATATATTGAGCTTTGTTGATTTTTTACGAAAATTCGACAAAAATTATTTACCGTTAAACGATAAACTCTATAGCTAAGACTACTGCCAAGCATCAGAGAAAGGGTCTATTTGAAATGAATTTTCTGGAAACATTTTAGTGAAATGAAGGACAATGACGGTTGAAACTAAGACTTCATGGTTTGTAAAACATCCTTCTTGAGACATTTGATTTCCATAGCCCGCATTAGATTCAAGTTATTTGCCTAAATATTGCTGAGTTTGACGTTTTAAATCGCAACTTTGACCCCAATTTATTTTTCCTTAACTACCTATAACTTTTTTCTCTTTTGACCTACATAGCTAAATTTTGGTAGGTAACTTACCTATAAAGATATAAACCAGCGTGCCCTTACTTTGTTAATTCCGGAGATATAATTTTTTTTCGAAAGAAAAACACAAAATTTTCCGGGAAAACCTGGGCATATTTTCCTCGTTAACGAACTTGTCCAAGCCATTTGCAAAAGGAATTTATTCACCAAATTTAATCAAAATCGGCCCATTATTTTTTGAGTTATCGGTGTGATACATATATATATATATATATATATATATATATATATATATATATATATATATATATATATATATATATATATTTTTTTTTTTTTTTTGAAAAAATTTCTTGAAATGAACGGTAATTAGCCCCCCAGAACACATATCCGGGGTCAGTTTCAATTTTTATATGTTTATATATATATATATATATATATATATATATATATATATATATATATATATATATATATATATATATATATATATATATATATATATATATATATATATAAACATATAAAAATTGAAACTGACCCCGGATATGTGTTCTGGGGGGCTAATTACCGCTCATTTCAAGAAATTTTTTCAAAATTCAAAAGTCGACATCTCCTCATTACTGAATTTTTTTTAAAGAAAATTCACTAAAAGCACAGAAAGTACAGCAAATAAATAATAAATAATGCTGCAGCAGCGTGCTGATGATGAATCAGGAAGGTTTGAAACTGCAGTCCACTCAAACAAATAAAGTATATATAGATATATATATATATATATATATATATATATATATATATATATATATATATATATATATATATATATATATATAGTTGCGGAAATAGAACATCTGCACATCGCAATCATTTTGCATGGATTGGTTGTTAAATGTATGTGCAATTAACCGAAGCAAGGCCTAGATCACGAATATTTAATGAAAAGAAAAACTTAAACCAAAGTGCGTGTGACGGTGCACGCATAAATGTTTTGTTGTGCTCTAGTAATGCAAAAGAATATTTTGATAATTGCTAGTTTGCTAGTTTTTTATACAGATAAGTGAAAACTTGTAAAATGATTTGGATGATTTAAGTCGAAAATACTTACAAACATTTACATGATGGCATGATATGATCTCAGCGAGGCATATTAATATCCACGAGCATGTTTGACTAAGAGAACTTTTAATAACACATCATAAAAATTAATAAATTTCCTTCTACTTATCAAACATTAATCTTCCATTTAACCCAGGAAACAATAAAATCTGTGTCGCTAGTCAATTGTTCAAATCAACACTGATCTGTTAGACGTCCAACAAAACGTTATTAATTAAAGAGAATAATACGAATTAAATTAGAAACAGCAATTCACTTTCATTTAATCATTTTGTAAAATAGGACCATTTTACTTTTAAAATAAAAATCGCCGGAACAAAACAGCGTACGTCACGCATAATTAAGTATTAA
The DNA here is from genome assembly GCA_964006375.1 of Tillus elongatus. Taxonomy (NCBI): domain Eukaryota; kingdom Metazoa; phylum Arthropoda; class Insecta; order Coleoptera; family Cleridae; genus Tillus; species Tillus elongatus. Next base: position 49,737,362 of record OZ023266.1, read on the forward strand.
AACATTCCGTTTAACTGCACTTCCTTCCTGCATTGTTATAAATTTGTTTTGTTTGTTGAAATGGTGAAAGTTGTACACCATAACCGGCAAACCTAGTAAACAATTTAGTTTAGAATTGATTAAGAAATTAGTCCGTCTTTTCAGTGTTGTTTCTATAAAGTTATACTCAAATATAATCCATATAAAAGTAGTGCTCATGAAAACAAACCTATATGCCCAATTTAGTTTTTCAATTAAAGAATATCAAGAATGAGGGTAGAATTAAATGATAATATCGTTTATATACAACTGTCTTATGATCTTAAAATTTATACAGATGTAGATACTTCTTCTCTGCAACAAGTTTCGCCTTTTAGTGAATTTTCTTTAAAAAATTCACTAATGAGGAGATCCCGACTTTTGAATTTTGATTTTTTTTAAATGAGCGCTAATTAGGCCCCCCAGAACACATATCCGGGGTCAGTTTCAATATATATATATATATATATATATATATATATATATATATATATATATATATATATATATATATATATATATATATATATATATATATATATATATATATATATATATATATATATATATATATATATATGTATCACACCGATAACTCAAAAAATAATGGGCCGATTTTGATCAAATTTGGTGAGTACCTTCCTTTCGCAAATGACTTGGATAAGTTCGTTATCCAGGAAAATCGACCCAGGTTTTCCCGGAAAATTTTGTGTTTTATTTCGAAAAAAATTTATATCTCCCGAATCAACAAAGTAAGGGAAACCAAATTTGGTACGCGGATTTATATCATTATGTGTAAGTAGCAAAATTTAGCTCTGTAGGTCAAAAGACAAAAAAGTTATAGGCATTTAAATAAAAATTAATTGTGGTTTTCTTCAAAACGTCAAAGTTGCGATTTAAAACGTCAAAATTGGCAACATTTAGGCAAAGAACTTGAATCTAATACCGGCTATGGAAAGTTAATGTCTCCAGAAGAATGTTTTACAAACCCTAAAGTCTTAGTTACAACCGTAAGTGTCCTTCATTTTACTAAAATATTTCCAGAAAATTCATTTCAAATAGACCCTTTCTCTGATGCTTGGCAGTAGCCTTAGCTATAGAGTTTATCGTTTAATGGTATATAATTTTTTAGAATTTTCGTAAAAAATCAATAAAGCTCAATATATCCGTTGTTATACAAGATATGAAAAAAAATTGTATACATTAACTATGAGGTGTTTTGAGCTACATCTTAAAAAATATTTCTACAATCAGAGGGTAGCCCATAAGTCGTTGGTGATACAAATTCTCTTTTTTTTAATTCAAACACGTCTTATGTTATGGCATTTTGGCATTTTCCATCAAAATATAATGAATGTTTGTAAAAAAAGAGATTCTGGACGCAGCAAGTGCGTTATTGTAGAGAATTTTGATCAAATGCTTCATATTTGAATAGCTCAATTTGCCATTAACCTATAAGGTTGACCAAGATACGAGTTTTTTCGGGAACACTTTAAGTTTACTTTCGGAAATTTTTGTACATTTTCAAACAATAAAGTTATTTTGATGAAACATGGCACATTGTTTTTACTATATAGGCTATACTGGTAACCAAATTTGATAGTTGTTTTCTTAAAAAAAACACACACACACATATTTGCAATTAAAAACATTTTAATGAAAATTCACTACCATAACGCACTTGCTGCGTCCAGACAGCATCGTCAGGCAGAAGAAAATTGAATTTATTATATGTATACATTCATGACAACTACAATTAAAAATCCGTTGGTACGTTAGGGTATTTTGATGACAAAATTATTTTAAAACAAAAATAAAATAACGGATGACGTCTTTAAAATATCTATGAGATGTATGTCAATATTTAACATGAAAATAAAATCAATTTATAACATAAATAACCATCACAACATTCCTAAAAATAAAATAACAGCAATAGAGATAGATTCTTTATAACGAAAATATCTATATACATTAACTTATTACATTATCATAACGATTTTAATACAGTTATACGTATTCTGATATGTTTAATTAGAAAAAAGAGTTTCCTAGAAAAGGGAATCAGTATGCCAATTTAAAACAGCTTCAAAAAGTCAAGTTTGTGCTTTTCATCACAAAAATATAGTGGTACTATGCGGTTATTTACTGTGGACCTATGTTGAACATCGATAATATGTTTTGCAAATGTATATTTATCAGCTGGGTTATTGCCAAGTGCAGAAATATGTTCTTTGCATCTAGTATTTAAACTTTCAGAAGTATGACCTATGTAGACTGCGTTACAATAGGTAAAAGCTAATTTATAAATTCCAGCTTTTGTCAAAAAACATGATTTTTCTTTCGCGTTGAGTTGTAAATCACGCGTCGTATTCTAAGATTTGAAAACTACTTTTGTATTTGTACTGGCCGTTAAAATTTTTGGAATGCTTTTTAAGATGTTTCCCAAGTTTCCATCGGAACATATTTCTTACCGTTTTTGTCTGTTATAATAATAATAATAATAATAATAATAATAATAATAATAATAATAATAATAATAATAATAATAATAATAATAACTTGAACATAACTTGAAAGTTTTACACAGTCTAGATATTCCTGTCCACTGTAGCTACTCGTCAGATACTTATTCTTCGTTATCTCTGTCCAATGGGTGAATATCAGAAGTTCCTCAGCCACGTCTTTGAAAATAATGCCTTAGAACTTATACTGACCTACGTTAATGTCAGAGAAACTAAAAAAGCAAGATTGGCATTCGAAGCATTAAAGTAGTCATCTCTATTGTCTCACAAGAATTTTTTCATTGAATTTATTCAACGAAAAGGGCTGGAGGCCTTGTTGGAAGTACCTAGACCATCTATTGCAGCAACGATATGCCTATACGAGGAAGCCTATGCGAGGAAGCAATGAAACGTGTGTGTTTACATCCAAAAATTGTAGTGTCGAGCTTAGTCAAGTATGCTCTTTGGTTATTAGTAGTTAGAAGAAAGTGAAATTCAAAGTCACCATCGGACTGATCACGACAAGCTGCAATCTTGGATGCAGAAGCGACATCTGAATGAGACCTCCCAGGCACATGTCGACAAATTGGCATCGAACTACTGGTTGGTGTCCGCAGATGTTTCCAGAGACAGCGGGGTTTTTGCTGGCCATACAAGACCAGGTAATCTCAACAAGAACCTACTTGAAGTATATAGTTGGAGATAATTCGGTCCAAGATGACAAATATAGATTTGGGTGTCAGTCGTTAGAGACTATCCACCACGTCACAGGAGGATATCAAGGGTTTGCTGCAACCGGGTATTAAGAAAGGCACGACGCAGTTGTTAAAATACTTCATCAAGAACTGGCTCTGAAACTAGGACTTTTAAATCTTAGTAAGGTGCCCTACTATAGATACACTCCTGAGCCTGTCCTAGAGAACTCAGGATACAGGTTGTACTGGGATCGGACCGTGCTCACAGCACAACGGATTGCCCACAACAGGCCAGATATAATAATAGTGACTAAGTTCTGCAACCAAGTGACGCTGATTGATGTGGCCATTCCCAATACTTATAATCTAGAGATAAAGTACAACGAGAAGATCATTAAGTACAGAGACCTCGAGATACAAGTAAAGAGACAGTGGAGGGCAGATAATGTCCGAGTAATTCCAATGGCCATGTCGTCAACTCTTGTGGTTCCTAAGAATCTTCCAGAGAACATCAAGAGACTAGAATAAAATGCTTATTGTTTACTTTTAGTTTTTAATGAATTTTTATTATTATTTACTCTTCATGTCTAATATGAAAAATTTGAGGTAAATGAAACTACATAATACCATGCAGTAGTTTAACCTATACCTATAAACATATGTTCAGTGTAAATTATTAAAATTTTAATTTCAAAATTTTGTATTGTTTATATTTGTTTATATATATTTAATTTCATCAAACATCTGGTATTCTGTGCTGAAATTAAACTGGGAGTTAAATGTGTGGAGGCGGAATATCAGTGACAGACATTTCGATTCTTTCTTTTTGCTAAAACGGCGTAAAAGTCTCAAAACATATAGCAAACTTGATTCTGGAACAAATAATTTTCTTGTCTGTCTGTTAGTAGGCGCAATAACTTTCGAACGAATTCAGATATCATCTTCAAAATTTGGTAGCCAGTTACCACCCGACGAAGGAACGCCTCGAATTGTTTTTGGGTAAGATCGCTTTAGGGGATAGGGTATAAGGGGTGATTTGGTGAAAATTGACATTTTTTCCTTAAAACTCTAGTATTATGACGTTTCAGAAGTTTATGGGTACAGAAGTACGAATATTTTCTTTGTGGTCAAGTCAGGGACACTAAATTCATTTCATGAGGATGTCTTTCTGAGGAGAGTAGATTATCACAGCTATGTGGAAGTTATGGTTCAATTTGCAGCACTACTTTTTATGTTCGTGTGGGTGTTTGGAAAGATTTTCGTGGTCATAAATGTGAGCAATACTTTGCCGAACCGCGGATAGAATTTATTAAAACTCGACATTTCGGCTCTTGCTTTGGAGCCATTTTCGAGGGGTTAAGGCCCTATAAGGCCTCAATTTGCCTACGGTGGACAAGAGTATATATTTGGTTGTGCGTGTGTGTGTTTTATAGATAAAATATATTTTATTTACGTCTCTTGTTGTCACTCAGTTTGCATGTTTATGGAAATTGCATAAAGTAATGTTGTTGATACCCACGAGTAAATTATTGTTGCTTTTAGAAATCAATTATAGTAACTATGCTGCATTTCAAAGGTCAAAACATTTGTGTATGATTTCCATGAATATAAATTTCTGCTGCCTACAACTTCTATTTTTACGTAATGAAACTTCTAAAATTTTCACGATTTCCTTTCATTTTCACGCCATAATAAAAATTAAGCTAGAGGACACTGGATTCTAAAAATTAATTATGATTAAAGGACATTAAAGAAAAAAAAAGGAAAATCAATTGTGTTTCCTTAGGATGGGAGAAACGTACCTATTCGTTCAACCCTTTCACCACTGAATACGTTTTTTAATCAGAATTATATTTCAAGAAAATAAGTGCATAAAATCAGATGTAAGCTTCACAAAAAATACATTAAAGTGTTTTAGGAGTCCTTTATTTTAAAATAAGGTGATGCGATTATATGTCACAATACTAGTGCTTTGCATGACATAGTGTCTCAGTAGTGAGAATACAATGAAATAAGTAAACATAAATTTTTTAAATGAAATGGCTGAAAATAATTTCACATAATGGCAAGTTACAGGAAGTACATAGTGTTTCAAACTGAAAAAATGGTACCTTCGCTCCTTGAGTAGGTAAGTGATCTCCTATGGATTTGATGGAATAATGCCCATCATGCTCGAATAGGAGATAGATATACTGGCGATGGCGCTTACCCTCATTATGAGGACTAGCCTGGCCCGGGGGACATTCCGAGGACATGGAGACTGGCCAGAGTTGTATTTATTCCTAAACCTGGGCGTCCAACAGACGAGGCAAAGTCCCCGAGGACCATAAATCTCATGTCCTTCTTGCTAAAAACAGTGGAAAAACTGCTCGACCAGCACATTAGGGGCGGTGTACTGGAAGCATATCCCCTACACTGCAGAGACAGCACTGCACCAACTGGTGGATAACAGGGAGGTGGCGCTGGGGGGCCTTCCTAGATATAGAGCGCGCCTTCAGCAACACCTCATTCGGATCGGTTCTGGCAGCTGTCAGGGAGCGTGGAATAGAGGAGACCTGCTGCAGGTGGATCGGTTCCATGCTCAACGACAGGGCGGTGTTCACCTCACTCGCGGGAGGGGTTCTGCTAGCGGGGGTCGCGGCGAGGTGTCCGCAGGGGAGCGTTCATTCTCCCTTTCTCTGGTGCCTAGTCGTGGACGGCCTGCTGGGGAGGCTCTCGGGAGGGGGTATGAGGTACAGGGCTATGCGGACGACATTGTCATCATAGTCCGAGGAAAGGTTACACAGTCAGTGTGGGAGCGCATGCAGACATCACTGAAAGTGGTGGAAGGCTGGACGGTTGGTCAAGGGCTCGGGGTGAGCCCTGAGAAAGCAACTTTCGTACCGTTTACGACGAGGAGGAAGTGGGAGAGCCACAGAACACCCACTCTATACGGTAGGAACATTCCAATGGCGAGGGAGGTAAAATATCTTGCGGTCGTATTGGACTCTAAGCTAACCTGGAATGGTCACGTTGAAAAAATACTGCGTAAGGCAGTCATGACCTAAGCCGTCACTAGGAGGCTATATGGAAAAAGGTGGGGACTAAGACATAGTATGGCCCACTGGCTGCAGACAAGGGTGGTCAGACCATTGTTAACATACGCGGCACTGGTCTGGTGGCCTAAGGTGACACAATCCAGTGCCAAACAAAAACTAGGCAAGATTCAAAGGATGGCTTGCCTAGGCATCACAGAGCCATGTCTTCAACCCCAACAGCCGCCATGGAGGTGTTGCTGGATTTGACCCCCCCCCCCCTACACTAAGTTATTATGGGGAAGGCCAGGCCAGGACTATATAGACTAGCCTGCAATGGTAGACTGAAGATCAACCCAGGCATCAGAGGCCACTGCAAAATTCAGAAGATCGTGAAGGAGCCCATGCTTGAAATGAGGTCATACTTCGCGAGCCCGTGAATCTGCAGGGAAAACAACTTTACAGTGGAAATCCCCGACCGCGAGGCATGGCGGGAGGAGACGCCGGGCATACCACGGGACGCGCTCGTCTGATTCACAGACGGATCCAGCGGGGAGCGTGGGACGGGCGCAGGTGTTTATTCGGAACGACCGAGGGTAAGTCATTATATTTCCCTCGGAGCCCATGCAACGGCTTTTCAGGCCGAAATGTACGCCATCCTGCACTGTGTGTGAGAGAACAAGAGGAGGGGCTACACCAACAAGCGGATCCTCATAGCCACAGACAGCCAGGCAGCCCTTAAGGCCCTAAGTAGCCCACGGGTAAATTGCTGGCTCGTGAGTAAGTGCCGAGACGAGACGAGCGACCTGGCTGGGCAGAATGAGGTTACCCTCATCTGGGTGCCCGGTCACTCTCAAAGGCAATGAAGAAGCTGACAGTCTCGCAAAGAGAGCACCAGCAGAACCATTTATGGGACCAGAACCGGCTATGGGCGTGACAAACAGGGGAGCCATTAAGTTCTGGGTCAGAAACCAACATAAGCTGTACTGGACAGACTGTCCAGGGCTCAGACATGGGAAGTCAATAACTGACGAACACAGTTCAAAGAGATCTGTGGAGCTGCTAAATCTTAGCATAGGACAGCTCAGAACATAACAGGTCTCTTAACGGGACACATGGCCGTCAAGAAACACCTGCAAAAAATGGGACGCTTCAAGGGGGACCTCGCATGCAGACTCTGCGCGGCGAGGGGAGGAATCAGCCCAGCACATTTTGTGCGAGTGTAAAGCTCTGGACCGCAAAAGGCAACTGATCTACGGTCAGTCTAGACCAGAGACAGAGCATTATAAAACTTCACCCTACCAATCGCTGTGCAGACTAGTTCAAGGAACAGTGATTTTGGATTGGGTGGAGTGAAAAGAGTAAGGGCGTGCACAATAAGCCAAAGGTTGCAGTGCTACCGGGGCGGCAAAGCCGCGGACGAGCCCTGAGGGAGGATAAAAAAAGTGACCTTCTATATTTATCATTGTTTTTTGGCGCTTACTTTTTGGACCACATTTTCCACTCATAGCTCGTTTGATTGTAGCTTTTTCGCCGCCCCTGTCTATAATTTGTTTTGCTAAAGGCACATGAAATGAAATGGGAGGAATTTTCTTTTGGTGAAATTTTTGGAAACTGATCCACGAGTTGACTACTGTTATCAACAGCTTATAGAATGCCCCGCGTCACTATTTGGTTGATTTATGGTCAAGGTCATAAGCACATGCTTTTTATCAGCTAGGTCGACACCGCCCATTAATTTGTTGTAGAAGATTATAACGCTGGGGCATGGTAACTCTGTTTTCTGTCCATCGCTTAGAGTTCTTTCGATACGGCAAAACTATGGGGATCTTTAACATGTCCAATTTGCCATAGTACACCAAACTAATAGTTTTGCACCACTTTACAAGAAGAGGAATATACAGGCATCCAACTTGTTTAGATACAATGTTTCATATTAGTGGATCTCATGTTGCACTTTGTGCTGATAAATGAAAATTAATTTCGGTAAGAAAATCTATCGATTGTATTATGTTTTAATATATGTTCTTATTACAAATCAAACCACTTTGGCTTCGCCTATTTTAATGCTTCAAATTTTAATAATTAACCTTGTTATTGAAAAGTTAACGATTTTGTTATGCATACTAGCTGTTATATATTGGAAGCTCTAAACGAAATCATTCTTTATGTCACATTAGACTGGATTACCTTGAGAGATAGCCTTTACATAATTAGGCTAAACTGATAATAAAATTGTTCATACGTTTTCTGTTATCGTCAGGTAACATATACAGAATGCATATAAATAATATGTTATGCTTCCAGTTGACGTTAACCTGACAAAATGCATAAGAAATCATACAGCTCCACGCTCCACTTAAAACTGCACCGCTGGTGTATTTCTTAAAAATAAAATTCACCAACTCAACTTTTTTTCATAGTTTTTGTCTTTATTGTTTTATGTGTTTGTAATTTGTTACAATATTTTGTAATAGTGGTGAGTTCAAAAATTTGTGTGTTCTAGAATCTTAATACAATCATTAAAATTGTATACCTAAGTACATATATCTGCAAGTCACTAGCAAATTCAATGTTTATAAAAGAAGGTTTTAAATATAGTACATACACTAGCTGACCCGACAGACGTTGTCCTGTCAATATGTCAAACGACATTTCCGCACGTAGAAAAATAAATCGGCGAAAAAAGCAGTTGCAGTTTTTCCCGAATGTTACAGTTTTCCGGACAACTTTTCCAATTTTGACGTCAAAGGTCGGTGCAATATTAAAAAAGTCTGGACGCAGCAAGTGCGATATAGTAGTGAATTTTCATAAAAATGTTTGTAATGGCAAATATGTCTTTTTTTAATGAAGGCAGGCACCAAATATGGTTACCACTATAACCTATATGGTAAAAACAATGTACCATATTTCATAAAAATAACTTTATCGTTTCAAAAAGTACAAAAATTTTCCGAAAATAAGCTTAGGATGTTCCCCAAAAAAACTGGTTTGATTTTTCTGGCCAACGAACCTTTTCAAGCTATTTAGCCACATAGCAAGTTAAATTATTCACGAAAAGCTTTCCGACGGAACTCTCAAAAAAATTTAGGTGAAAGTTTTTTCACGAAAATCCGAAAATATTTTTTTTACAATCTTATTAAATATGTATTAGCAAAATGTCACAATATGTAACAAAAATCTTACAAACCATGATTTCTACGGGACACAAAAAATTTTCTGCGAAAATTGACAAAATTCAAATTATATACCTAACCTGTAACTACGTTTAAAAAGTCTGGACGCAGCAAGTGCTTTATGGTAGTGAATTTTCATTAAAATATTTTTAATAGCAAATATGTTTTTTTTTAAAAAGCAGGCATCAAATTTGGTTACCAGTATAACCTATATAGTACAAACAACGTGCCATGTTTCATCAAAATAAGTTTAGTGTTCCCGAAAAAACTGGTTTCTTGGTCAACCTTATAAAACAACATCGAGAATTATAGGCCTATTGCGTTGCTAAGTATTTTCTCCAAAATATTCGAAAAAATAGTTTCGCAAAGAATGCAAGAATACTTGGACGGAAACAACTTAATCTCGGACCGACAGTACGGTTTCCGTAAGGGGCTCTCCGCGGAATCAGCGGTGACTGATTTTGTGCAGGCGGCACTGGAAAGGATGAATTTGAAGGAATACACGGTGGGGTTGTTTTTTGATCTGTCCCGTGCGTTCGACACGATAAATTCTGGCTTTGTTTGTGACAAACTTCATTATATGGGAATTAGAGGGAATTTGAACAACTGGATTCGGTCATTTCTGTCTAACAGAAAACTTGTTGTTAGGATGGGCGATGCCTTATCAGACTCAAAAGTCATAAACACTGGCGCCCCACAGGGAAGCATTTTAGGCCCGCTGCTGTTCCAGCTTTATGTTAACGACTTGCCAAAACATATATCAAATGGATTGGTATTCATGTACGCTGATGATACGTCAATTTTAGTCTCAGCCTCAAATCCTCCATCTCTCTATAAAAAAATTAATAACGTTTTAAATGAATTCAGCAGCTGGTGTACAAAAAACAATATGATTATTAACTATGACAAGACGCAATTGCTGCATTTCCAAACTAAGTTAAGTCCGCGTGTTGACATCAGTGTTAACTTCAATGGCAGCTCTTTAACTTCTGTTGTCTCCACATCATTTCTGGGAACAGTAATTGACAGAGTTTTCTCCTGGTCCACTAATGTTGGCGCAGTTTGCTCAAGGCTGAACAGATGTTTTTACATTCTAAAGACTTTAAAGTCCTACCTTAATTTAGATGGCCTGTTGACTGCGTACTATGCTCTTGGCCATTCAGCTATAAATTATAACATAGTTGCGTGGGGTCAGGCGACGGATGCAGCTAGGGTTCTCCTACATCAAAAACGCATTATGCGCCTGATTTTTAACCTTGAGTTTCGGGAATCTTGTAGGGAGGTTTTCAAAAATAATAAAATTCTGACAGTTGTTGGGGTTTATTTACTGAAGCTAATGTGTTATGTATTTAAGAAGAGAAATGATTTGCCACACAATTACAATTTACATAGCTATAACATTCGCTTTAGAGATAATATATATCTGAATAAACCTAATAATTCATTCTATAAAAAGTCGCCGTTGTATGCGGGTTCTTATTATTTTAATCTGCTGCCTAATCATATTAGGGATTGTCGTACCGTGGCGCAATTCGAGAGAGAGCTCAAGCAGTATCTGTATTCGCAGTGTTTTTATTCTGTCGATGAGTTCGAAAATCACTTAAGGTCATCATAGTTGTTGTGATGTCGCATATATTTAGTCTTTTTTATGTCTTGTTTGTTATTTCGTGGTGATATAGTGTGTGACTGTTTGTGTTTGTGTGAATATTTTGTACATTATTTTACTTATTGATTCTGATGTTTTTATAATTTTATTGACGTGTCTATCTGAAACATTGTATCAGCTCATGACAAATAAATTTATCTATCTATCTATCTATCTATAGGTTAGTAGCAAATTGTGCTATTCAAATTTGAAGCGTTTAATGAAAATTCGCTACCATAACGCACTTGCTGCGCCTCGAATATCTTTTCTTACAAAGTATTATATTTCGATGAAAAATGCAAAAATGCAATAACATAAGGCGTGTTCGATTAAAAAAAAAAGAACATTTGAATCACCAACGACTTATGGGCCAGCTTGTAAGTGTAGACATATTTTTTAAGATGTAGCTCAAGACACCCTATAATTAATGTATACAATTTTTTTTCGTATCTTGCATAATAGCGGGTATATTGAACTTCAAAGATTTTTTACGAAAATTCGACAAAAATGATATACCATTAACCGATAAACTCTATAACCAATACTGCTGCCAAATCAGCAGAGAAAGGGTATATTTGAAATTAATTTTCTCGGAATATTTTAGTAAAATGAAGGACAATGACGATTGAAACTAAGACTTCAGGTTTTGTAAAACATTCTTCTTCAGACATTTTCCTTCCATAGCTCATATTAGTTTCAGGTTCATTGCCTAAATATTACCAATTTTGACGTTTTAAATCGCGACTTTGACGTTTTGAGGAAAATCCAAATTTATTTTTCTTTAAATGCCTGTAACTTTTTCTCCTTTAACCTACAGCGCTAAGTTTTGGTAGGTAACTTATTTATAATGATAAAAAATGTAAGACTAGATGCATTTTCGCAACAATTAGAACATTAGTATGCCGTACTGAAGAGCTCTAATGAGAGCGAAACCGTTCTACGGTTCTAATTGTTGCGAAAATGCATCTAGTCTTACATACTTTGTCCCTATATTGGGGTAGAAATGGGCCAGGGCTGACAATTTTCTAAATTGTTAGTTAGTTGTATCCAGTCTCTATTTTTTTAACACTTTGTGTTATTCGGAGCTGGCGTGACAACATACTACTTGATTCCGCAACTAGGTGGCGTCACGTCCACCACTCACTGAGTATTTTAAGGCTGGCTATACGATAGCCGTATTACTTTTGGTGTATTTTGGCTACAATTAGTATGCCGTACTGAAGAGCTCTAATGAGAGCGAAACCGGTCTACGGTTCTAATTGTTGCTAAAATGCATCTAGTCTTCTATTAAGTAGATATATGTTATATTCAACCTGTAAAATTAATTACAAACGCGACAAATAGTACTGATTTCCGACCTACTTGAAATCTTGATGTTTTTAATGCCAAAACAGGAATTTTTAGGTATGTTTCTACCGCTAAGACAGTAAGGCTACGTTCCAAATGTTAAGAACGGCTATCGTAAATACAAATTCTTAAAAAAAAATGCAACTACGATTCTAGACTGTGTTGTAGACCAGGTAATATGCGTTCATGTAATACCTGTTTATTTTTATTTTATTCCGTAGAACATACTTAACCGTCATAATAAAATAAGTCAAGACATGTTAACATTAGCATTACCTTATCTCTGGAGTCTACATGCACCTTGCCGCTATCTAAGATCCTCTTGAGTAGCCGCAAGTCTCCGTTGAGTGCTGCCAGGTGAAGCTGAACGTCTGACAACGATTCTTTCTGCAAGAAATGAATAAAACAGTAAGAAAACAAGCTTTTTGTATCACATTTATTATAAGTCTTGCGGTAAATACACTATAATTTCCTGTGCGCTTTGTGCCTCGAGGAATACGAAATGATTTCTACCTACTATTTAAGGATGCTTTTACAATGCTTTATAAATACATTATGATCCAGTACAGCGTTCTTAAAGTTGATATGCCATAAAAGTAATGGCTGCAACAAAAACAATGATTCTTGTTTCTTGTTTCTTGTTTCTTGTTAATGGTTTACGTTTATGTGTGGTTTTTTCTAGTAGAAGTTTTTAAGAAGTATCATTAACAAATCTAGGTTAAGTAATAAAGAACAGTTCTTATAGAAAAAAATGTACCAGTAATTTTTGGTAATTTTTAAAAGTGCAATTTAAGTACAGTTAGATATAAAAGAAACAACACAAACGTAAAATGACTGAGTTTTTTGTAGCTTTGTTTTTCGAATTTCAATATTTTCTTACTTAGCGTTTTCTTATTAGCTGCACCATTAGAACGAAATATTAACACAAAAAGCATTATAAAGCTGAGTTCTAACAAGGACGAAACCGGTCTATGTATTTTGTTATATAGGGTGGCGCATTGAAAAAGAAACAGATCGATTTGCGTCCAGAGAATATTTTTTAAGAAACGCTGAAACGCGACAATTTTAATATTGAGGAGGACATGTTTTAACATAAAACTCAACTTTGTCACATCAACCCCTTAAGGCTGATGATAACAACCCTTATATTTTAAATAGGGAACATGGGTCGAGTGTTACATTATTTGCAAGATCTTTCCTTTCTGAATTCAGCACACTAATTTTTTTGGAAGTTTTATCAACTCGTTTAAAAATTATTCACAGTTGAAGATGCAAAAACGCATTTCACTCATTCCGATAAGAAATGTGCTGATAGTCAATGTTTTGTTGGTTTGTAAACAAAAAATTGACTATCAGAACATTTCTTATCGGAATGAGAGAAATTCGGTTTATTATTTCTGTTTATCGGTTGGTTTGATACTTGATAGTACTACCGAAAATTAATTTCACAATGGTGTATACTGTAGAAGAAAGAGTTGAAATAATTACTCTTTTTTTCAAAAACGATGACTGTGCCAACCGTACCGCAAATTTGTTTAATGAACGACATCCGAACAGACATGTTAACAGAAAATACATTTTGGAGTTAGTTGCAAAGTTTTGACAAAGTGGTTCAGTAGCCAACAAAAAACGGGATCCTGAACGTGAATTTCCGGTTAGAAATGAGACTACTGAGATTGAAGTTTTAGGACAAGTTGCTGTAGACCCAACTTTGAGCACGAGAAAATTGGCCACTGTTTCAAACATCAAAAGAAGAACTACTCAGCGAATATTGAAGCATCATAAGCATCACCCGTATAAAATTCATCTTGTACAACAACTGAATGAGGATGATTTTGATCGGCGGCTGGAGTTTTGTGAAGTTATGACTGCACGAATAGCTGATAACGGGAACTTTCTGTTCAATATCTGTTTTTTAGACGAGTGTACGTTTTTATTAAGCTCTACAGTTAATCGTCATAATTGTCGTTATTGGGCAGATAATAATCCAAGAAATTTTCACGAAGTCCACACTCAAACTCCACAGAAATTGAATGCCTGGACTGGCATTTTTGGAGACCGTTTAATAGGATCAATTTTTCTTGATGGCAATTTGAGTGGTAAAACGCATTTGGAGTTACTAGAAGATATCGTTTACCCTCTACTAATTGACATTGTTGAAAATGATGATCGCTATCAAGAAAATCAATTGGTGTTTGAACAAGATGGAGCTACTCTGCCTTTTTCACATTGTGTTAGCGAGTTTTTGAACAGAGAGTTTTGTATTGGGCGTAGAGGTGCTATTAAGTGGCCCCCTAGATCACCGGATTTAACTCCTTTAGACTTCCTTCTATAGGGCCATTTAAAGAGTAGAATTTACGCAACAGAACCGGAGTCTCTGGAAGAATTACGACGATGCATTGTTGAAGAATGCCGTCTAAAAACTCCATAAATGCTCCAGAATGTCAGAGCTCGTTTTGAACAAAATTTGTACTTTTGTATGGAAGCTGGTGGTTAACTCACTTAACTGAATAAACATTTTTGAACGTTTGGTTTTGTTTTTTAGTTTTTTTAACGAAAAATTGACTAATTAGTGCATTTCTTATCACAATGAATGAAATACATTCTTGCAACTCTAACTGTGAATAATTTTTAAACGAGTTGATAAAACTTCCAAAAAATTAGTGTGCTGAATTCAGAAAAGAAAGAGCTTTCAAATGATGTAACACTCGACCCATGTTCCCTATTTAAAATATAAGGGTTGTTATCACCACCCTTAAGGGGTTGATGTGACAAAGTTGAGTTTTATGTCAAAATATGTCCCCCTCAATATTAAAATTGAGGTGTTTTAGCGTTTCTTAAAAAAAAATTCTCTGGACGCAAATCGGCCTGTTTCGTTTTCAATGTGCCACCCTGTATATCATACCGCCAGTGCCGGCAGAACTAAAGGGATGGTGCCTAGCGACTCATGTGGTTCAATGTCCGTCGTGGTATTCGCCAAAGGAATAGTAGTTTTCGCTTGCTAGTTTCTTCCCACAGCTTACTTGTTTCTGCACTGCGTATACGTGAAAACTGCTCTGGAATTCTAGAACCGTCACGAAACCAGACATGGCGCTTTGCACTATTCACCATTGCATACATTAACATTGGATATTAAAAAGCCTGGACGCAGCAAGTGCGTTATGGCAGTGAATCTTCATAAAAATGTTTTTAATAGCAAATATGTGTGTGTTTTTTTAAGAAAGCATGCATCAAATTTGGTTACCAGTATAACCGATATAGTAAAAACAATGTGCCATGTTTCATCAAAATAACTTTATTGTTTGAAAATGTACAAAAATTTCCAAAAGTAAACTTAAAGTGTTCCTGAAAAAACTCATTTCTTGGTAAACCTTATAGGTTAATAGCAAATTGAGCTATTTAAATATGAAGCATTTGATCAAAATTCGCTACCATAACGCACTTGCTGCGTCCAGAATTTCTTTTCTTACAAACATGCATTGCATTTCGATGGAAAATGCAAAAATGCAATAACATAAGGCGTGTTTGATTAAAAAAAAAGAGAATTTGTATCACCAACGACTTATGGGCCACCCTGTGATTGTAGAAATATTTTTTAAGATGTAGCTCAAGACACCCTATAGTTAATGTATATATATATATATATATATATATATATATATATATATATATATATATATATATATATATATATATATATATGTATATATATATATATATATATATATATATATATATATATATATATATATATATATATATATATATATATATATATATATTCATATCTTGTATAAGAACGAATATATTGAGCTTTATTGATTTTTTACGAAAATTCGACAAAAATTATAACAAACAAACAAACATCAGAGAAAGGGTCTATTTGAAATAAATCTTCTGGAAATATTTTAGTAAAATGAAGGACAACGACGGTTGAAACTAAGACTTCAGGGTTTGTAAAACATTCTTCTTGAGACATTTTCTTTCCATAGCCCGTATTAGATTCAAGTTCTTTGCCTAAATGTTGCGAATTTTTGACGTTTTAAATCGCAACTTTGACGTTTTGAGGAAAACCCCAATTTATTTTTATTTAAATGTCTGTAACTTTATTGTCTTTTGACCTACAAGCTAAATTTTGATAGGTAACTTACCTATAATGATATAAACCCATGTACCAAATTTGGTTGCCCTATGTTAATTCTGGAGATATATATTTTTTTTCTTAAGAAAACACAAAATTTTCTGGGAAAACCTGGGCCGATTTTCCTGGCTAACAAGCCATTTGCAAAAGGAAGGTATTCACCAAATTTAATCAAAATAGGCCCATTATTTTTTGAGTTATCGGTGTGATACATACATATATATATATATATATATATATATATATATATATATATATATATATATATATATATATATATATATATATATATATATATATATATATATATATATATATATAAATAAACATATAAAAATTGAAACTGACCCCGGATATGCGTTCTGGGGGGGCTAATTAGCGCTCATTTGAAGAATTTAAAAAAATCAAAAGTCGGGATCTCCTCATTGGTGAATTTTTTTAAAAGAAAAGTCACTAATAAAGAACAAAGTCGGGGCAACATTATTTGATAAAAATGTAAATCAAGTCACTATCGCTTCTGAAAAAAATTAACACAATCAAATTAAACAAATTAAATTGCCTGTCCAACTTTCAGTTGGTTGCATGTCTAAATCCTCTACTATTTCAATTGCATCGACCTACATCTAGGATGTGGTTAATTAAGTTATCATAACAACTATAATTCCCGTAGGTTTAATCGGGTGGGCAAATTTAAAAACCACAATTGTCCATTTCTAGTTTCATTTATAAATAATATCTTTAAAATGCACCTCAAATTTTATAATAGGTTAGTGGTGTTACTAGCGCGTTTATATGATTATATATGTTGGACTCCAGTGCGACCAATTTTTGTTTAATGTTTATAACTTTTATTTCTTTTAACTTGGAGATCTGAGTTTTGGCATATACCATACGTTATATAACTTGCGTACTAAATTTGGTTACATCAGGTTGGTTATTTTGTAAAAGAAAACCTGGTCAGATGTCCTTGCCTAACGAACTTACACAAATAATTACATAAGGAACACGAGCGCCAAGTTAAAATAAATGTCGTTCTGTTATTTCTTAGATAACGGGATGATATATATATATATATATATATATATATATATATATATATATATATATATATATGTATATATATATATATATATATATATATATATATATATATATATATATATATATACAGTGTGTCCACGGATTGAGTATGGGTAAAGTATAAGTGAAAAAAAATTTTTGAATTAGATTATGATATTCTTGGAATCGCTCCTGCTTTGTCTTAAACTGAGATGTTGAGAAAATGAACAAAATCAATTAATATACAGGGTGGTTTAGAACTGATTTAATTAAATGTGTTAAGAGTAAACTACCTTCGTTTATAAAGATACCGCAGAAGTTATTAACAAAACTTGTTTATAATTAAAATTTATGACAGGCTCTCAATTTTCAGCCAGATCAGCCTACTTTGAATTTTTAAGTAAATTATTAACTGTTTATTCCTACCAAAATGGAGCTTTTTACCTGTGGTTTTCTGAACGCAGATGCACAAAGTAAGTAACCATGCAATGTTAAATAATAATTTATTAGTAAAATACAAAACGCTTATTTCTAACAAAAATCAAAACGAACAACGAAAAATAAAGAAATTATTCAAATGTGCTGCCACCAACCGATTTACATAACTCAGCCCGTTTAGTAAATGCTTGGAATGCCGTCAATTGCCTCTCTCAACCTCAGTTTCAACAAATCAAGATCGTTGCTTAATGGAGCCGCGTAGACTTTCTGTTTGAGATAGCCCCATAAATAAAAGTTGATTAAGGTAAGATCAGGACTTCTGGGAGGTCAAGGTATTGACCCATGTCGACTAATCCACCGCCCAGGAAATTCGCGATCTAACCATTCTCGAACGATTCCTGTTGCATGTGCTGGGTGGCCGTCATGCTGAAAGTATGCTGTTTGTCTATCTTCTAGTGACATGTTATGCAAATGGTCTTGAACAATATTTTCCAGCATTTCCAGATAACTGTACTGGTTCATATTCCGCTCAAAAAATATGGCCCAATTATCCCAGTGTAAGAAACAGCACACCACACATTTACTTTTTTATGGCATTCTCTTCTGCAATTAACTCTATAATTTGGATTCTCCATAGACCAATGCCGTGCATTTTGGGAATTTACCACCCCATTAGTGGTAAAAGTGAATTCGTCCGAAAAAATAAAACTTCTGCCAAAATTGTGATTTTGTAGATATTGTTCTGTTCGCCGTACCTTAAATAAAAATCTAATCGTTTTAACTCGTCATTTTCTTCCAAAGTGTGTATAAGTTTTGCTTAGAAAGGTTTCACCTTGTTGGTGCGATAAATTTGTTGCAAATGGATTTGCTAATATTGCCAATTTCTAATGCCCTTCTTCTTAATGATAATTTCGGAAAACGCCTAACAGAATCCATAGCTAATGCAGCTGCAGCATTGTCTTCTTCATTTGGGTCGGATTTTGTCTTCTTAACATTTAAAACACTCCCAGTACGCATAAATTTTGTAACAACTTTTTTACACCAGTAGCGGAAACCGAATAATTTGGCCAGCGTTCAAGGAATTTTCTTATCACTCCCTGATAGGAATGTTCTTCACCGAAATCATAGCACTGCACAATAAACACTTTTTGTTCTGTTGTTAACATTTTTAAATACAAAAGCTTGCCGTTCGTGACAAATAAAATTGACGTTTCAATTTTCCAAATAAGTAGTAACCCGGGAAACGAACAACAAGGCAGAGCTCAAGTAGCCATGCAACTCGCCCATTATTGCTTCGAATATCCAATTGTGCGTTTACTTTAATATTCTTATTGGTTAAGATGAAAGCAAACCTACCCCAAATTTAATTATGGTAAAGACTGTTTTTAATACAGTTTCAAGTATTTTTTAAAGTATACCTAATCACAGAAGCCGTCGAATGTCATTTAAATAAAGTCGCAGCTAAAAAAAATCATAGTAGGCTGATCTATTTGCAAATTGAGAGCCTGTCATAAATTTTAATTCTAAACAATTTTTGTTAATAACTTTTTGCGGTATCTTCATAAACGATGGTAGTTTACTCTTAATACATTTTATTACATCAGTTATAAACCAGCCTGTATATTAATTGATTTTGTTCATTTTCTCAACATCTCAGTTTAAGACAAAGCAGGAGCGATTCCCAGAATATCATAATCTAATTGGAATTTTTTTTGTTACTTATACCTTACCCACACTCAATCCGTGGACACACTATATATATATATATATATATATATATATATATATATATATATATATATATATATATATTATATATATATATATATATATATATATATATATATATATATATATATATATATATATACGCCGTTATCTAAAAAAAGATCTGCAAATTGAATCATAACTTCTTAGTTGTGATAATCTACTCTCCTCAGAAAGACATTCCCATGAAATAAATTTAGGGTCCATGACAACAAAGAAAATCTTCGCGTGCCTGTACCCATAAACCTCTGAAACGATAATTACTCGAATTTTAATAGTAAAGTGTCAGTTTCCTCAATCAACCCACTATTTCGTCCCTCTTTTCTGAGGCGATCTTACTCACAATACTCACAAATAATCCAGACTATCTGGTTGTAAACAGCTACCTGTGTACTAAATTTGATGTCGATTGCTTAATTACAAAAAAATAATAATATTTAACCTCTACATGATCAACCACTACTTGAATTTCACGGAAAATGTTAAGTTTACCTTGATATGACGTCGAAAGTCATCGCCAAGATCAAATCCATGGTCACCAACAGATACCCAGGAAAAAATTATTATGTGGAACTTTTTTCTCCGCGATTTGAACTTTCAGAGTTATTCCTCCATTCTGTTACTTTTGTGACGCCACACATGTGCTAAATTCAGGAGGTCACCACAACTAATTTTATTGTGAAATGTGAATTTCTCGATGAAAAAATAGAGGACGAACTAAACTCTACGTTACACTTAAAATCTTTTATAATATTCTTTCAAAACTAAATTCATATTCACTCCCTTACATTCAACCCCGTCTTAAATTTCATAACAGAATATTAGATGAGTGATGAAATTGAAATATTTAAGACACAAACCCTAAAACGTTATATTACTCGAGTTTTAATGAAAAAACATCAATTTTCACCACATCGCCCCTCATGTATTACCCCCTGGAGCGGTTTTACCCAAAAACAATCCGAACCGATAGTTGGTCAGCTGCTAACTGTATACTAAATTTGAAGAAGATATCTCAATTCGTTGGAAACTTATTATGTCTACTAGCAGACAGACGTAACGGCTGAAAAATCGACAGGCCGACCGACCGACAGACATAAAATTCGTCCCGAAATAATGTTTTCTATATGTTTAGAGACTTTTAACGTCGTTTTCGCAAAAAAATCGCAATTTATGTTACCAATTCCACCCTCTCACACTCAACTTCTAAGCGACAGACAAAAAAATGTTCGTCCCAGAATTAAGTTTTCTATATGCTTTGAGACTTTTTACACCGCTTTATCAAAAAAAATAATCGTAATTTCTGTCACCGCTACCCCACCTCCAAACATTCTATCCCTAATTTAATTTCAGCGTAGAATACCAGTTGTTTGATGAAATTGAAATTTTTCTAAAAAACAAACCCTAAAATTATATATATATATATATATATATATATATATATATATATATATATATATATATATATATATATATACATATGTATAATATTACTAATACCGTCACTTGTCGGGTGCTAACTGTATGTAATTTGAAGACGATACCTTAATTTTTTCGAGAGAAAACTTAAAATTTTCCAGGAAAACCTTGTCCGATTTTCCTGGATAACGAACTCATCCAAGCTATTAAAAAAAGAAAGGCACTTGCCGAGTTTCATCTAAATCGGTTAATTACTTTTTGAGCTATCGGTTGGATACATATATATATATATATATATATATATATATATATATATATATATATATATATATATATATATATATATATATATATATATATATATATATATAAACATATAAAAATTGAAAGACCCTGGATATGGGTTCTAGGATCTTAGTTCGCGCTTATTTGAAAAAATGTTTGCAAAGTCTCACCATCGTTACCTCTCTATTAGTGAAGTTTTTTAAAATAAAAATTCACCAATAACGGACCCATTTTTATTAAACTTGGAACACGCTTTCCTTAGATTTGCTTTTAGAATTATATATATATATATATATATATATATATATATATATATATATATATATATATATATACAGAGTGACCATTATAAAAGGTTGCACCAGGAGTTTCCTGAGAACTGCTACGAATTAAACCCTAAACACGTCGATTTTGCTTGCGAAGGGGGCAATTTTTTGCACCCCAACATAATTTGTAGCATGCAATCCCTAGCGGGTGTGACTTTCACTCTCTTAATTCGAATAGCAAAGGTAGGTCAAGTAGCACCTTTTTGGAAATCTCTTTTGATTTTCTGTTCAAAGCTACAATCTTAAAATCTACCGTATAGTTTTTTAGATGTTGCTTTCGAAACTTAAGCTGCAATTTTAAAATCTACCTATTCGTTTTGTAGATATATGCTTCCCAAAACTTCATAATAAAACAAGTTTCGTAAAAGTTTTTACTCCTTTCTATCAACTCGTACACTTTACCAACAAAACGAAAAAAATTTTTTACCAATACCCAGTGACCACCAAATATTTCAATTTTTTTAAAAAATAGCCGATGGCGTAACTCGAAATAAGTACTACTATTTTTGATTTTTTGTTTTGAAGTTTTAAAAGGAAATATCGGTAGATTTTAAGACAAAACTCCAATCAAAAAAAATATTTTAAGATGTCATCTTTGAATACAGAATCAAAAGAGCTTTCCGAAAAGGTGCCACTTGACCTACCTTCCCTATTCAAATTAAGTGGGTGAAAGTGACCGCCGCTGAGGGTTTTCAAAATATTGCTATGATACAGGCTGGTCGGAAAGACTTGTGGCGAATCAAACTTACAAGTTTTTAAACTGAACACCCTATACATAATTATCTATGTAAATTGTCCTGGTCATTACGACATTTATTATTATATATATATATATATATATATATATATATATATATATATATATATATATATATATATATATATATATATATATATCCATGTTAAAGTCAATATTACTGGCTTTCAAAAATATGTACCTTTTAGAATTGCACCAAGAACTGTACGATCGAGATTATGGTCCAAGGGGAAACTGACATAAAGATCTGTAGTTTTCACACGTTCATGTCATGGCCTCCTAATATTTGATTCGTATAAGAATGTAAAAAAAATGTTTTTACGCCTAATACACCAAAAAAACTATTAATCAGAGATGAATCATATATGGTATTTTTTGAAAGCCAATAATGTTGCCTTTAACATAGAAATACAATATACAGAGTGTTCTATTTGAAAAAATGAGCCCGACGTGAATTTGTAAAACTCGAGCTTCCTGTATAATGGCGATTCATTATAAATCAAATACAAGCTATCATTGTGTTCAAGGATATGTTACGTTTTATGACACATTTAAGTTTTTAACAACAGATTCAGCTTTTGAGAAACAGTGGTTGAAATATGGGTATTTTTTGAAATTTAATTGCTTGCCTGTTCTTTACTGCAAAGTTTAGACCTAATATATATAGTGTGTGTTCCATTTAAAAAACTCCCCACAAGTCTTTTGGACCACCCTGTATCATAGCAATATTTTGAAAACAGCGTGTGTAGCTACCTACCATTTTCAAAAAAAGTGTTCCCAAGGTCCTCGCCGTTTATTGACAATCGTACCCCTGTATTGGTTGCACCACGCTGTATATAAAGTCTGAAACTGACGCGGATGTGGTTTCCAGGGGCCTAGTCCCTGCTCATTTAAAGAAGTTGTCAAGATCTAAAAGTCGCTATCTCATTAGCGAATTTTTGTGTAACAAAAATAAGAAAAGTGCGTTATGATAGTGAATTTTTATGAAATGCTTCAAATTTGAATAACTCAATTTTCTACAAACTTAGAAAGTTTAATTTCGGTATGTAGTAAGATCTTTCCTATGGCAAAATATCCGTCAAATTTCATTAAAATAGCTTTGTAATTTTCGGAGAAAAAAATTGTTTTCAAAAGAAATTTGAAAATTTAAATAACTCAATTTTCTATAAACTTAGAAAGTTGAATTTTCGTACGTAGTAAGATCTCTCCCAAGGAACCATATATAGTAAATTTTATTAAAGCAGCTCTGCTATTTTCGGAGAAAACATATTTTTTTGAAAGAAAACTCAAAATTTTCCCAGAAAACCTCGTCAGATTTTCCTGGATAACGAACTCATCCAAGCCATTAATAAAAGAAAGGCAATTGCCGAGTTTCATTGAAAACGGTTAATTATTTTTTGAGGTATCAGACGGATACATATATATATATATATATATATATATATATATATATATATATATATATATATATATATATATATATATATATATATATATATATATATATATATATATATATATATATATATATATATATATATATATATATATATATATATATATATATATATAAATTGAAACTGACCCTGGATATGCGAACTAGGGGTCCTAGTTCGCGCTCATTTGAAAATTTTTTTGCAAAGTCTCACCATCGATACCTCTCTATTAGTGATTTTTTTTAAAATAAAAATTCACTAATAACTAAATAACAATAACAGCAATAGAACCAGGTTCTATATAATAAAATATCTACATACATTGACTTATTACAAGTCTTAGAACTATTTAAACATTTAAATACAGCTAGACGTATTTTGTTTGATGTTCAATACATTTAATTAAAGAGAAGGGTTTTTAAGAACCGGGAATTAGTCAAATCAGTTTGCTCATTTAATCATCTCTTGTAAAGATAAATAATATCTGCATCTGTATTTAGTATAAAACGGTTTCGCCAAGTTAGTGCAATAACAAAAAATTTTAAAAATCAATCTAGTGTCAATAATTATCTAATTACACTTTTAAATTCATGTCATATGATTCAAAGTAAACATTACTATTTTTAATAACACGATTTGCGTAGTTGTTTTAATAGTGCCATTAAATTTATTGCAACAAAAAAACTAGTACTATTTACTTACTTTTAGAGACATTCTAAAATCGCGATGACCTAGTTCGAGAGCGTGTATATTTTGAAAGCACCGCACATAACCAAACGATTTGTCCAAGTTTTCAACGAAGACTAATACATTGGATGTTGGAAAGACGTCTACTGTTGCTGAAGCTTACCAGTGTTTGGTTTGTGTATAACTGTTATGCAACCATTCAGGTGGGAGATGAAGCACGCCGGTAGATCGAAGCATATTTCAAGATTATTGCGAATCATTTGAGGTACAATACTGGGCTCTATTGGCACGTAATATTTTTGTTGATGTGTGGGCTTGTATTGATATTGAACAGTGCCCACTTGACGTGAGCATCCTGGCGTCGCGTGTAGGCGCAAGCGTCGGCGCCTCGCAGCTTTTAAAGTTTAATGACTTTATTATTTAAACCATATCGAATTTAATTCGATAACTTAACTAAGACATACTCTCTCTTTCTTTTGATGCGTTCTAATGACTAACTGATTCGATATCCAGCTATTCACGAATTTTTTATAGAATTTTCGTAGAAAAAATTCGCTTTTCAGACCGCTATTTTGAATTTTGTGATTTTTTTTAGAGTGCGAACTAAGACCCATAGAACCCGTATTCGCAGTCAGTTTCATTTTTTATGTTTATATATACAGGCTGTCCACAAAATAAACCGATAAACTAAAACAGCAGCTTCCAGCGATGAGTTGATGACGATTTGACGTAAATCGTCTTATTTAAAAATTGCTTCTAACAGAACTAGAGCTCTTTCAAGATGGCGCATTAACACCAAGTTTTTTCAAAAATATCTTCAGAACGCGTCTACCCAGTGGCGTATTTACCCTAGGGCCATCAGGGCCATTGCCCGGGGCGGCGCTCAGCTTTGGGCGTCTTTTATAATCGTTGCCTATCTAATATTTAATGCTTTAGTCTACCTAATTAACAACAAAATCTAAAACTCATTATTTGGTTGATAACATACCGTACTGCCCGCCGGCATATCGCATGCCGGTCGCGACTCGGGAGTAGTTAGGATTTTTAGTGTTGTTTTGCGGACCATGTCGTCATTTTGATAGCGGAAAAAGTCCACTTGCTTAGGGTCAAATCTTCAGTGATTCTAAACATGCATATGAAAGACTTCCTGTACATGAAACTAGTTTGGGACACAAAAATTCTGTTTTAAAAACGAAAAATCGAGAACAAGCCGAAGCCAGAATTGACTCCAAATTATTTGAGCAGTTAGAAGATGAAAGAAGATACTGGCGCAATGTTTTGCTTACAGTTGTGGCTGTGAAATCTCTAGCTACGCGTGGTCTTTCATTCCGTGACAAGATAGATAAATTTGGATCTACAATGTAAGGTTAAATGCATTCTCACAACAATTAGAATCGTATACCGGTTTCGCTCTAATTAGAGCTCGTCAGTACAGCATACTAATTGCTGCGAAAATACACCTATAAAGTAATACGGCTATGGTAGCCAGCCTTCCAACACTAAGTGAGTGGTGAACGTGCCGCCACCTAGTTGCGGAACCAAGTAGTATGTTGTCACCCCAGCTCCAAATAACACGAAAAAATAGAGCCTGTATACAACCAACTAACAATTTTAGTAAATTGTCAGCCCTGGTCCATTTCTACCCTAATATAGGGACAAAGTATGTAAGGCTAGATGCAACAATTAGAACCGTAGACCGGTTTCGCTTTAATTAGAGCTCGTCAGTACGGCATACTAATTGCTGCGAAAATAAACCTATAAAGTAATACGGGTACGGTGCTATCGGGGCGGCAAGGCCGCGGACGAGCCCTGAGGGAACAAAAAAAAAATACGGGTACGGTAGCCAGCCTTCCAATATTAAGTGAGTGGTGAACGTGCCGTCATCTAGTTGCGGCTGCCATAGCCGTATTACTAGATGTATTTTTGCAGCAATTAGTATGCTCTAATTAGAGCAAAACCGATCTACGGTTCTAATTGTTGTGAGAATGCATCTAGCCTTACATACTTCGTCCCTATATTAGGGTATAAATGGGCCAGGGCTGACAATTTACTAAAATTATTGGTTGGTTGTATACAGTCTCTAGTTTTTAACACTTTGTGTTATTTGGAGCTGGAGTGACAACATTCTACTTGGTTCCGCAACTTGGTGGCGGCACGTTCACCACTCACTTAGTGTTGGAAGCCTGGCTACCGTAACCGTATTACTTTATAGGTGTATTTTCGCAGCAATTAGTATGCCGTACTGACGAGCTCTAATTAGAGCGAAACCGGTCTACGGTTCTAATTGTTTTGAGAATGCATCTAGCCTTACATACTTTGTCCCTATATTAGGGTAGAAATGGGCCAGGGCTGACAATTTACTAAAATTGTTAGTTGGTTTTATACAGTCTCTGTTTTTTAACACTTTGTGTTATTTGGAGCTGGCGTGGCAACATACTACTTGGTTCCGCAACTAGGTGGCGGCACGTTCACCACTCACTTAGTGTTGGATCTACAAATAACGGAAATTTTATTATGCTTTTGGAAGCAAGCTCTGAATTTGATCCGTTTCTGGCAAAACGTATACAAAGTTTCGGCCATCCCGGGAGAGGCAATACGTCCTATTTGTCTTTTGCAACGTACGGGAAAATAATAAAAATTATGGCAGCTAAAGTTACAACAACAATAATAGAACAACTTCAAAAGGCTAAATACTTTTCCTTCAGTGTAGATTCAACCCCTGATACGTATTACAAATTAAGATTAGATTTGTCTAATGGTGAGCAAGATAATGCTGAACCGGTTGAACGATTCATTTTCTTTCTGCCAAACACTGGTCATAAAGTAGAAGAAATGTTTCCAGCCGCTATGGAAACCTTCAAAACACTGAATTTTGACATTGACAATTGCGCAGGTAGAGCCTCGCTGGTTCAGAGGTAAGAACGTGTGCCTCTGAACCGAAGGGTACTGGGTTCGATCCCAGGGTACTCCTTTCACTTTTTCAGTACTTACTGTACAATTAACATCAATCGAGGTTCTGGCATTGTATTTGAGCAAGTTGAATGTCTGCACGTTCCGCCCTTCGGATGGGGCGTAATGCCGTCGGTCCCGTATCCATGCGATGTTGGGCACGTTAAAGATCCCTACCCTCCTTACAGAAAGGCCGGGGTTCGGCAAAATTTCCAGGATAGTGAGGTGAAACTGCTCACTGGCGCCGGTCATTGGCCATAGTCGCGGAAATAGGCCGACGTTAGAGAAATAAAAACACACAATTGCACAGCTGAATCTTATGACAATGCTAGGAATAGCAATATGTCTTCTGGGCAGTAGAGTGGTCTACAGGTTAAGATCAAACAAAAATGTCAGTATGCAATATATGTACCTTGCGCAGCACATTCGTTAAATTCGATCACCTCGTCCGCAGTTGAATGTTGCCCAAAAGCTACAAACTTTACGATTTGCTGCAATCGTTTTTGATTAATTCTGAAAATGTAACCGTGAAAACTTGTTAGATATGCGATGGTTAGACAAGGAAGATTCCAATGCCAGCCTTAATAAAGATTAGAATCAAATAATAGCGGCTCTTGAAAGTATAATAAGTGACAGCCCACCAAAAAGCTTAGGTTAAAAATGAAGCTACAGGACTATTTGTCCAACTAAATTGCCTAAACTGCCATAATATCGGAATTTTGGGGATCTATATTAAAACAATAACAAACTGTTATTACTTTGTCTTTTAAAAATTAAAAACAGAACAAATCAATATAGTTTTCAAGTGTACGTTCAACCAAAGGTTGCAGTGCTATCGGGGCGGCAAGGCCGCGGACGAGCCCTGAGGGAAAAAAAAGTGTACGTTCCCATTTTAGTACTTCTTAACAAAGATATTTCATTTTTTTGGTTCTTAAATTTACAAATCCTGAACACCGTTTTCAACTTTTTGTGGCTTGTCATTTACTACCAAGTTTCCTGTTCCTTATTTTACTTAAATATTTGCAGAAAATTCATTTCAAATAGGCCTTTTCGCTGATGCTTTGGCAGTAGATCAAGCTATATGGCTTGTGATTTAATAGTCTAATACTACACATTGTCACAACGTGTGGAAGTATAGCATCGGCGACAAAAATTTCAATTTTTTTTCCTTAAACGTCGTAAAAAGTATCAAAACATATAGAAAATATTGCTGCAACTTGAATCATAACATCTAAATAGCTGTAATAATTTATTCTCATGAGAAATACATTTTCATGGAATGAATTAAGGGCCCATTACTTGATCACAAATAAAATATTTGTATTTCTGTACTCATAAACTTTTTAAACGTTATGTTACTGGAGTTTCATTGAAAAAATGTCAATTTTCACCAAATCACCCCTTATTTATACCGTAGGGGAGACTCGGGCAACAAGGGTCACTTTAAATAAAATGCATATATTTTAGAACATATGATAGCCAAATGTATTTTCGATACTTCCTGTTAATCAATGGGATTTCTCTTTTTGATTACCCCAATATTTTTTTATAAATATGCCTTTGTTATTTTTTTAATGAGAAAAATATCAACTAGTGCATTTGACCCCTCTTGCCCTATGCTACCGGGCATAAGGGGTACAATAATAGGGCAAAAGGAGTCAGCAACAGGGCAAAAAGAATCAGCTATAGGGCAGGAGGAATTTCAAAGAGAAATTAAAAACAGGGCGTTTTCAAAATGTAGGCATAACGTTTATTTATAAAAATATAAACGGGTATAAACCCTCTTATACAGTAAAACAAAATACCTTCTATAAAAATTTTACAAAGAAAAACGCCTAAGTAATTATTTTAACATAAACTAGAAATTTACTTAAAATACAAATTTGTTTACATTTTATTTGTCTTTGTTAAAGACCTTTAGTTTTGCCACAACTTGCTGTCCACAGTTGTCGCAAATAAAAACACCACATTTGTAGTCGGTGCACAAGCTGTGTGCCCACTGTTGGCATATGTTGCATTGGATCCATTTTTCACCTGGCACAGAGTTTCCAAAAATATCTCCACATAATAAACAAGGTACATTTTCTTCCTCTGGAGAGAAAATTTCTTTTGGTTTTTTTGGCATTTTCAATGCTGGAGGTTGGCTGCAGCTTGAAATTTTGCGTTTCACTTGATTTTTTTTAGTGTTACTTTGAGCTTGAGTTCGAATTTCTTCTTTTACTGGGGTTGAGGTAAGAATTTCGGATTTTTGGGTTTTTCTTTTGGTAATTTTCTTATTCCTATTTTGACATTTTGGTATGGCACGCAAATCTTCTATTCGAATTTTTTTCTTCTCCTTAACACTCGTAACTTCATTGGGATTTGAGATGCCGGAAGTTGATGATGCGTTTTCATCGCCATTGAGGCCATTGTGATCGCATTGCACAATTCCAGATGTTGTGGCTCTATTATCATCATTAGTCTGTTTAGAAGCTGAGTCACCGATATTCTGAATGGAATAAGTGGAAGAATTATCCTGGATACCCCCAGCAAATCGAGATGTTGTGGCTATCTCTCCATCATTTAGATTCAAATTAATTGGTGTATTAGCACATGCACTGTCATTTTCTAAATTTTTATTTTGCCCCTCTAGAAAATCGTCAACCTCTGTAACTTGGGAGGGCAAAAAATCTACATCTGTGAAGACGCCTATATCACAGTCTGATATGCCGGTTTTTTTGAACCCACTGATTGCGTTTGCAGGAGTGGCAGCTTTTAAGTAAGCCTCACAAAATATTTCACCTATGTCAAAAAAAGTTACGTGCTGTGATGGGTGAGCTTTCTGCCACCTATCTATAGCATATTGAAAATGTTTACCAAATGGACCATAAACCGCTACATCAAGTGGTTGCAATTTATGTGTGGTGTGTGGCGGTACGGTTAATAGGACCACGTTATTTTCATAAGCATAATCCAAAACTGTGATAGCTCTATGTGAAGAATGGTTGTCCAGTATTAATAAGCATTTGTTGTCAACTGATGGTCTTACGCTTTGTACAAAAAAAACGAGCCATTCTACAAAAGAGTCTGTACTTATCCAACCAGAATCTGTCACCAACTGAAGTGTTCCTGGAGGGCAACCATTTAAATATCGCGGATTTTTTTCTTCCTGGGGAAGACAAGTGCGGGCGGGATGTATTTTCCTGTTGCAGAGCAACAAACTAATGCTGTAATAAGACTACCTCGCTCTGCAGATGAGATGCTTCCGACTTGTTTTTTTCCGATTAATGATATCACTTTTGGTGGTTTTTTGGCGGAGGTTTGAATCCCTGTCTCATCTACGTTATAGATGTTATCCAAGGTTATTTTATATTTATTTATAGTAGCTTCTAAATTTTTAAAAAACAATTCGACCTGGGGTCTATTGAACCCTCGGGCTCTGGCTATACTCGTGGGTTCCGGCTGGCGTAGTTTTAGTTCAGAGTGGCGGTGCATGAAATTTTGATACCATTGCTCCCCTGCCATGTTATTTCGAAATGGGTGCAATATATTATTTTTTTCAGCATATTGGTATGCTAGTTCGCATAAATCCCTTCTCGTTAGCCCATAAAAACGGCTGTCGAGCTCTTTTATATATTCCACAAACTCGGCTTCTTCTAGCATGGAAAAGACTGGTTTGTACCTTCCCAAGGTTTTATCTGTTCTATTACTTTTTACATGTCTTTGCAAAGTAGAAAATTTTATTTCAAATTGGGCGGATGCCCGTCGAATCGACATTCCGCTGTTTACGGCATCAACAGCCCTTATCATATCTGCTTCAGACCAACTGGTGGCTCTATCGGACTTCCTTTTGTATTTGTAAACCATCTAGATCAGAGAAATTTTACTTTAATAATGTTATCAATTTACCTTTTTTCTTTTATTTTAGTTTACAAATGAGTGGAAACAAAATTCAGCATCCCGGGCAAAAAGGGTCATGATTCCTTTTGCCCGAACCGTTTTGCCCGAAGTGGCAACAATTAACATATCTAAACATCAAACGAATATAGTCTAACTAAAACAACATATTTTGAGGTTAGGTCTTACCTTAAAGTCCGGTGTTTCCAAATATATTTGTAATTGCTTGGTAAAATGCAGTGTGACAAAACAATCGAAACCAACAGATGGCTATTTATTCCATTTTACAACTTCTAAAACACTTAAAATGCAAAGAAAATTCGTCTTAGTGCAGTACAATGCTGCATTACCTAGCCGCCATTAGAGTTCTACTGCACTTTACTGAAAAGCGTTCTTGCCGTCTCGCTTCGTATTTCTGGAGATATATATTTAAGTGACTCTTCTTGCCCACTATACCCTTCTTGCCCGAGTCTTCCCTACCCCCTGAAGCGATCTTACCCAAAAATAATCGGAAGCGTTCCTTTGTCAGGTGCTAACTGGATACGAAATGTTAACATGATATCTCAATTCGTTAGAAAGTTATTGCGGCTATTAACAGGCAGGCGTATATGCCGACATACCGACACACCGACTGACCGATAGACAAAAAAATGTACGTTCCAGAATCAAGTTTTCTATATATTTCGAGACTCTTTACGCCATTTTAGGAACAAAAAAAAAATCGTAATTTTTGTCAACAATATTCCACTCCCACACATTCAACCCCTAATTTAAGTTCAGCACAGAATACGAGATGTTTAATGATTTAAAAGTCTTCTAATAAATAAACCCTAAAACGTAATTACTCGAGTTTTAACGAAAAAAATTACAATTTTCACCAAATCACTCATCCTCTACCTGCTACATATAAATACAAATATTTGCTTTGTGGTCAAGTCACGGGCCCTAAATTCATTCTGTGAGAATGTCTTTCTGAAGTGAATAAATTATCACAGCTATGTGAACGTTATGAATCAATTTGCAGCACTATATTTTATTATGCAAACTAAATTTGAAAAAGTCCCTCTATTCAGACAAATACACCGACAAACCATGTATCCTAGAGTTCAGACGTAGCAATTGCGTTACGGTGGTCACTTTTCATAACAAAAATTACAAACTTTAATAACTAATGGTTTATTAAATTGTTACAAAAATAGTAAAGTTAGAAATTTTGTAGGTAATTAGCCTATATAGACACTAAGCACGTCCTAAAGTTCAATCAAGTTCATTTCTTAATGGAAAATCGAATTTTCAGCATTTAAAAAAGTGTATGAGATTTTACTTGTATCTTATAAACTATTCAACACTCAAACCGTCACTCGTAGAAATGTTACCCTTTTTTTAAATTTGATGTAACATTCGATCATTGCGATCAAATTCAACTCTGTTAAAAGCGTGGGCAAGCACGATCCCTTCAAAAATGGCTTTTTTCTGTTTTTTTTTTGGGTAGAACTTTTACTGAATTTTCTTAAAAAATTCACTTATGAGGATATCGTGTCCTTTGAATCTTGGAAACATTTCTTCAAATTTGCGCCAACTAGGCCCCCAAATCCCATATCCGGGATCAGTTGCAACTTATATATATATATATATATATATATATATATATATATATATATATATATATATATATATATATATATATATATATATACTCTATTTGCTTGCTGTACTCTTTGTGATTCTTTATTGGTTTACGTGGACTGCAGTTTCGAACCGTCCCATCATCATCAGCACGCTACTGACTGTGTATGTATGTATCCACAGGATAACTCAACAAGTTATTAACCGATTTTGATGAAGCTTGACAAGAATCTTTTTTCGTTTAATAATAACTTGGAACAGTTCGTTAGTCAGCCCTATAGGACCAGTTTTTCTTAAAAAAAAATATTTTTTCCGAAAAAAAAATTGTATCTCAAAAAATAACAAAGCTATTTTAAAGAAATTTGGTTGGTGTGTTGCCCTCGTAAATACCTTACTACACATCAAAACTGAACTTTTTAGGTTTATATAAAATTGAGTTATACAAATTTGAAGCATTTAATGAAAATTAGCTACCATAACGCAGTTGTCCCGAAATTTTATGATATTAACCCGCGTACCAAATTTGGTTGATATCGCTATATGCTATATTTCCCGAGATATAAAAATTTTCAGAAAAGAACCACAAAATTTTTCGGGAAAAACTGGTCGGATTTTCATGGCTAACAAACTTATCCAAGCCAGTTGCAAAAGGAAGGTACTTACCAATTTGATGTAATACTATATAAATATATAAAGTCTGATACTGAAATTCGCGCTAATTTTACTTTATTAATTCCGGAGATATATTTATTTTTTCGAATGAAAACTCAAAATTTTCCTGGAAAACCTTATCCGATTTTCCTGACTAAAGAACATATCGAAGCCATTTACAAAAGGAAGGTACATGCCAAATTTTATCAAAATCGGCCCATTATTTTTTGAGTTATCGGTGTGATACATACATATATACATACATATATATATATATATATATATATATATATATATATATATATATATATATATATATATATATATATATATATATATATATATATATAAACATATAAAAATTAAAACTGACCCCGGATATGGGTTCTAGGGTTCCTAGTTCGCGCAAAAATTTTTCCAAAATTCAAAAGTCGGGATCTCCCCATTAGTAAATTTTTTCTACGAAAATTCACTAATATAAGCATATGTTGTCTAAGTATTATTCAATAAACTATTGACTAGAAAAACATAGATTAAATAGAAAAAGATCAATTTACATACAACATTTGGTCTGATTCAGATAGGTATCTACTGGGTTTGATGGAACTCCACAGCATACAAAAACAACATACGAATTGTAACTGAACCGTATTCAACTCCTTGCTCTTGCCTACTTTTAACTGTCTTTAATTAGACGACCTCATGGCGTAGGTTGCTAGGTGTCGGCCTACTAAGCGAGAGGTCCCGGGTTCAATTGAGCGAGAGGTCACGGGTTTGATTAAGCGAGAGGTCCCGGGTTCGATTTAGCGAGAGGTCCCGGGTTCGATTAAGTAGGAGGTCCTGGGTTCGATTCCCGGGCGGGCCAGCGAGAAGCCTGACCTGACCTGACCTGACCTTGTCCGGAAAATGGGTAAAATCAATAAAGAATTGGGAATGAATTTGCTAATGGCCTGAGATGCCGTAACCATTAAGAATAATATAGA
Source organism: Tillus elongatus (assembly GCA_964006375.1). Classification (NCBI taxonomy): domain Eukaryota; kingdom Metazoa; phylum Arthropoda; class Insecta; order Coleoptera; family Cleridae; genus Tillus; species Tillus elongatus. Next base: position 49,772,161 of record OZ023266.1, read on the forward strand.
AAAATCTCGAGCTTATAAGATGAGCCCAACCGTATCAGAATGGCCAATGACTTTAAAAGTCACCGAAAGTAACCAAACATATAGGCCTGCATAGTGATGTAAAATTGCCAGTAATTTAAAAATAGGTAATATTACCGGTAACTTAAGGGTAATATTACCCATACCCACATCAAGACATCCTATAAAGTGAAATTTATCAAAAATGGAATAGGTACATAAATAAGGGTTTATTCTGTGATAATGATAGTAGGTAATGTAGTCTTCTTAACTTAAACAATTTATTCATAGTATCACAGCAAAAGCGTAGCAAAAGTGTAACAAAAGTAAAGAATAAAAGATAATATTCATAGCAAAAGAAAATAGAAGCCAAAAAATAGAACGATAAATTTGATAAAAATAAATGAAATACCATTATATTATTGGAATTAGAATTAATGCAGATCTCATCCACGTCCAGGTCTTCTTTTGTGAAACCGTCATTATCCATACTGTGGCAACCTGCCCCGTCTATGTCGTCTATCTCCTCTTTGCACTTAATATAATCTTGTCGATCTTTATTATTATTATGAAGTAAATTGTGTGTGATATGTACTTACGTATACCAGTAATATTTTCGTGGTAATATTACCAAAAATTGTAGTGGGTTAGTTTACGTAATATTACTTAAATTATCAGTAACATTATCTTGGTAATATTATAACTTGAATCACCAGGCCTGCATATAATTCTTATGTATCTTTCCTAAATTGTATCAACTGTTTAAATAACCATTTTGAAACACATTTTTAGTTGAAGCATCTATCATAACGCACTTGCTACGTCATTTTTTTTTTAATTGGGAAGGTTTGTTAATAAATTTCACTTGGGTTTTTAGTACAGACAGACATTTACTTCATAAAGACAATGCAGATGTTAACGTTGTGAATATTAATAAATTGAATTGTGTATTATAATAATAGGATCTTTTTTTATGTTATAATAATTGTATTTTAGAGTGACCAGATTCATAAATAGAGCTCACTATGGTGAGTACTTCTGCCGTATTTCATGTTCATAGAGTATAATATGGTATCTATGTTCAAATTACCACTGTAGTCAATGGTAGGAATATGAATTGTGGGTTGCCTAACTTGAACAATATTATAAATTGCAGGCAAAATTCAATGAATTCCAATAGGTATACCTATAGTACCGATTTGTTATTAATTAGATGATAAATATAATCAATTAGCTTAAGTATTTATTTCAATTTTAAAAGCTAAATATTTAAAATGAACAAATACACCATGTTGTCACTTGCCTCATCACAGTTTCTGTACCTAGGTAAGTATATCAGATCATAGAATGGCAAACTGTTTTAAGAAACCGTAATAATAAAAGTATTTTTAATTTAATTTCAGACAGTAGTTGGTGCATTTATTTCATTTCCAGTCTTTACTTATAGTAGCATGTGGCATATTGGTATGGCTAGGTATCTACAAGTTGGTCTTATTGAAACGTCGGAATTTTTTGAAATTGGTGCGTTGAGGAAACAAAAACAATCTTAGTAATTGGTTGTAGTCGCTGAATTAGTAGGTACCTATTTACCTTAAATAAAGAAAATGCATTAGATACATCTTTTATTGTTATACCTAAACTATAAGAGTTGTTAATCCACTTGAATTCCTGTTTTCTTGTTGATAGTTGTTTCACACCACTACGCCAAGCCTTAGGTACCTAGAAAGACTCACGATTTCTACAATTTAAATCTCTTGTTCGTGATCCAGAATTAGGTACCAATTTTAGCGAATTCTTATTTAAAAAATTCGCTAATAGAGAGGTATCGATGGTGAGGCTTTGTAAACATGCAAATGAGCTCCCGCGCGCGCACATACACACACAAATATATATATATATATATATATATATATATATATATATATATATATATATATATATATATATATATATATATATATATATATATATATATATATGTATGTAAGAATATCCGAGCGATAACTCAAAAAATACTTAACTGATTTGGCACATATCTTCATTTTGTTAAAACCGCGGACGAGTTCGTTAGTCAGCCCGATCTGAGCAGTTTTTCTAAAAAAAAAAGATTTTCTGAAAAAATATAATAAAAAATTAAAGTTATTTTAATCAAATTTGGTAGGTATGTTGCACCGGTAAATGCCTTACTATATACCAAAATTCACCTTTCTAGATTTATAGCAAATTGAGTTATCAAATTTGAAGCATTTAATAATGATTCGCTACCATAACGCCCTTGCTGGGTCCCGAATTGTTACTTATTAAAAAGATAAGGTGTGGAATGCGCATCATCCCGCTTGTCAGTGTGTCAGCTTTTGTGGGTACCTACCTACCTAGAAAATGAAAGTTATAAATTGGTTATAAAGCTAGAAGCGTCCCATCATCCTTTTTTTGGGTAACGACAAAAAAACGTAACAGCTTCTTAATTTTTTGTACCTACCCGGCAACACTATCCTAATGCACAAATATACTTCCCCTATACTTATAGGTATTATATCAAGCAATTAACTACAACGAAACGTTAGTTTGTTAGACGAAATAAAAGCTGTTTTACCAGTTTAATAAAAAATTATTTCACGTTTTATATATAAATATCTTTTGAGGGAGTTTTATACCGGCATTTATACATTCACAAAAGAGTACGCGGGTTTATTTGTTGTTCTGACTTTAAAATAAGTAAAATATTTAAGAGTATAGTGTGCAAAATGTGTATTATTTATTAATACTGGACGGATTCCAAATTATAAAATATTCTTTGAAATCAAATAACTGAGCGTTCACAACCGTAAGGTATAAACAACTTTCATAATTCAAGTTTATTAATAGATCCCATCATTTTCATCAATCACTTAATATAGGTATTAGCAGGAATACATTAAGATTTAGGAAATGAATCGGCTGATTGAGCGCAACGGAACGCGGTTTGCAAAGTGCTGCTCTCTGCATTGTCTTAACAGCACAATTTAAAATTGAATGAACCAAAGTAAACTGTCTCCAAATAAGGAAGTTTGAATTTAAGATGGCTGAAAGTAGTGATAGTTTAGTGACAAATAATATAAATATACGAAAACATTGCAGTGTAGTGGAAGAAAATGCGTGTACAGAGGATAAAAAGACTGAAAAAGGTACATTTCTCTCACTTAACCTTAAATTTACAAAAGCTTCATATTTGTTTTGTCAAATAAAAGACAGATGGTTTACAATATTCAATTATGCACAACACTAATTTGGAGTGTGTGCACATAATTGCAAGTCAGTTTTTGTGAATTTTCAGCTTGTAAATAATATTTATACCGTATGCATCGCATTCATTTGCATTTAATTACTAAACGTAGTCACACTTTGTGTGAAATCTAGGTTATGGTGTTCATTATTATGAGTCATTTTTACATTTTACAGAATGTAGACGTAGTATGTTTATTTGTGTATTAACTAAATTGTCATGAAAGCCTCTTGCGTAGCATTTTCATGTACATTGGGAATACATTACTATTGTTCTGATAGCTTAAAATTAAAATTATTTCCCGTCGTATATAAGAATATAGAATCAACAGGCTGTTTTGTTAGAAAGAGCTAGGTATATTCTGCATCCATCAGTTTGAATTTACCCGCGCTTTCCTTACATTATATCTTTCGTTATATTGATCGCATCAGTGACGAATTTGTGAATTTCCTATTTCAGTTATGGAACCAATCCTATTGGAAGATTATAAATTAAATGAGGAGCCTAAAATACTAACAAATCTTCTTGACAGTTTGAAAAATGAAAGCGTAACATCTACTATAAACGAAGTATTGTCTGGCTTGATTTACATCCTTATGCTGGAGTCTGGTTTTGACCCTAGTGGCGATATACAGTACGCAGACCAGAGTTTCGATTTCAATTGCAAACGTGTTCTTGATCTAAGTCGGCGTCTACCGAAGAACTGGAGAAAAGACGGTTTCTGCAGTTTTTCCTTTGTTTTGCAACCATTTGCTCAACACGTGTGTCAAGTGAGTTGTGTTCCATCATCTGATGATTTGCTGATAAACTGTGTAATTAGAAGTGTTAAAGACTCCAATTTTAATATGATTCTGGACCCATTGGCGTATATAGTGAACTTTTGTGATGATATAAATAATATAAGGTTCCAAAATTTGAAGGGTCTGTCGCAGATATTCAAAGATGGTATTTCTTTTCCCGCGAAGTGTGCTATACTTGGAGAAACAGATGTAAAATTTGCGTGCCTAATGAATTTGCCGCAAGAAGTCATCATACAGATTTTGTTGTTTTTAAATGCTATAGATCTGTTGCATTTTGGACAATGTTGCAAGTACTTTAGAAGGTTGACACAAGAGCCGAAGTTGTTGAAAATGTTGATTTATAAAGAACTGGGATATTACACATCTTCAACAGACAAATCATATCAAGATCTTTTAAATGAGTATCAGTCGATTCTAAGAAGACAGCGTTTAGCCAGATCAAGAAGCAGGCCCTTAATGGTTGTCACCATTTAATTTTTTGAGTTAACTAACAAGAAAGCATATTTCTGGTTTCTGACAGGAGATTTTATTTATTTTATTATTGTTGATATTTTAGTTTTTTTTTAATTTTAGCTGTTATGGTATTTGTTACCTATTTTTATTATAATATATTCTTTACTTTACACCCAATCGTACACTATTTATTTTTAGCTTAATACCGAAGACTAGAACTAAACAAGTTCAGATACCTATAGGAGGTAAATTATCGCACCATATTTTCAACAGCTAACAAAAACTTGTTTTTAACTTAGTTTTGATTGCAAAATTACGTTTTAATTCTAAGCCATATTATCTTTGACATCCAACAAACTACTGATCCTTAAATTAAGGGTTTCTAGTAAACCTTATTTTTAACTAGTAATAAATCACTAAGTGAAAATTGGAACCTGTGTTTTGTTAAGGTTCAGTTTCATGTTGTTGCTTGCAAACCAATTTACCAATATTTGTGGTCTTTCTCGATTTACAACGTGCTTTTGAGACTGTCGATAGAGAAACATTGTTGCGACAGCTAGAATTTTATACGAATTTTAATTTTTTGCAAACCCGTAAATCCCGGGATCAGCCAAATACAATCCCGAAATTTTCGGGATCAAGAATCGTCCGGGATCCCGAGATTCGGGGTCCCGGGATCGAATCCTCTAATCCCAGCTTAGGTGTCTGTCTACAGTAATACCAAGATATTTAAAGAAGTTGGCACCACAAACAACAAAATTTTGATCAACAAGCGGTCTCTTCACTTTATGACTTGAAAACTGTATATATTTAGCCTTTTATAGTTGACTCCCATTTTTCTACTGTTGAAATATTCTCACACTCTCCTCATCCCAATATCAGCCTCAGTTTTCAGGTCACCCCAGTTTTTTGCAGAAAAGAATATGGCAGTATCATCGGCAAAGAGTTTTCAACCTGGTATATATCACATATATATGTTGAATGAAATTGGTCCCAAAACAGATCCCTGTGTGGCACCACATCTAATAACCTGCCTTTCACTTAAGACGCATCATATCATATCATATTTTTCACCATCAAAATTACATGGTCAGTCAAACAAAATAAAATGAACACCATGAACAAAACAAACATACAAAACCAGAACAATAAAATTCAATGTATACAAACTCTCACTTCTTAAACACAGTTACATAAAATACACAAAAATGTATAAAATATCACTACATTGCAAGCCAAAAGCAGCCATACAATGATACAGGAAAATTAACTCAAACAGCCTGACTATAACCAAAATAATCAACAATGCTATAAAAAGTCCCATTCAGCAAATACTCCTTAACTCTATTATAAAAAATATTTCTAACTTTGAGTGTCTTTAAAAAAGGAGGCAGTGCATTAAAAAACTTCACTCCCAGATGATTTGTTCCATGCTGCGAGGCTCCTTTTCGGTGCAGTGGAATGGACAATTCATTACCATATCGTGTATTATATGAATATGCAAATGCATATTCATATGCAAATGCATATTCATATGCAAATAGCTTTTCTTGAAGGTTAAAGGAAGTCCTCTGAAACCCACTGATTCGAACGTTTAACAAAAAATCCCAAGATCAACAGTGTCAAATGCTCTAGATATATCTACAAAGACTACCAGTGCCAGGTCAGACCTATCAGCTGACTCATAAACATATTTCATCAGCTTTGCTATAGCATCCTGACCTGACCTGACCTGAACTGACCTTCCTTCTCTAAAGACATAATCAAACTCAGAGAGTATATTGCTTTTTGACAGATAAGAGTTTATTCGATTGGCGATAACTTTTGATTTCTGCTAATAATTTACTCCCCATTTATGTAAAATGGGTATTACAAGAATCAACAACTTTTTTATCCTTAAAAATTACCTCAGAATCAGACTTTTCATCTTCTCCTCACTTACATCCGTCTACATTTGCCTTGCACACTGAGCACTGATAAGTACCTGAAGCGTACTTATCATCGGAAAATGAAGAAACACTCATCTAATATTTTTGGAAGAGCTATCAAATGATACCAAAATTGATTCGCTACTCCAACCCGTGTGGGTGGGAAAGAGGATAATTTTAAAATCTTAAATAGGAAGAAATGAGAACCGTCAATTTTAATTGCAGATCCGCATTCGAGGCTAAAACGTACGTAACTTTTCTTTGAAACATTTTCGATTTGTGGCAGATGGCGCTGTAATAGACGAAATTCAATCTTTTCGGTTTTTGCAAATGGGGGGATTCACTCGATAGGTACGCTTGGAGAACCCAAATCACCACAACACATTTTGAAAAAACCTGACGATCGTTTCAGTAACCAAGTTAGCGATCGTCATGTTTTTTTCAAAATTGCTGTGGTGATTTGGGTTCTCCAAGTGTAGTTATTAGTAATAAATGTTTTAAAAAAGCAAAGTAATTTTATTGGCAACTACTGACGCTATCGATACTAACTCGACACGATATCCGAGTAGATAATAACTTTCTCACATGAGCGCCAACTACGACTTCCAGGATCCATATCCGCGGCGAGTTTAAATTTTTCTACAGGCTGGATCTTGGTTATTACGACATACGAAGTCGCTTAAATTGGGGCAAAATTTCGCATTTTTATTGCTATTAATTACATGCGAGAAAATCTGACCTGTTTTTAGCTAGTTTTCATTAAGAAACTTTCGCTATTAGAGAGGTAACGACTGTCGAATTTTTCTTTTTCAAAGTTGCGAATTAGAGCCTTTGGAACCCATTTCCGAGGTTCATTCAAAAGTTTATATATATATATATATATATATATATATATATATATATATATATATATATATATATATATATATATATATATATATATATAGCCTTCCCAGCTAACGGCATACATCACATATCGTGGTTTGTGACCCCTTCCGGAGTACGAGATCGGGTATTTTCAAAGTCCCATCGCTGCATCTTATCCTGGGCTCTACTTCCACAATCCACCCGTTTCGCACTGCAATTCCCTCGCAATGAGCCTGCTGTTGCCCCCATTCTCTCTAGACCATAGGCTGATCTTTTGCCACAGACGATCTGCATAAGGCAGCGAGAGGGTTGCTGCTAAGGTAGGTGTAGCCGTATTCAGAATGTTAGTTATTCTTTTTAGTATGGCCGGGACGTGCAGACTAAAACACATAATTCCCAGACCACGTTCTCTGACCGGGGCATGCAGATAAGCATCGCTGCAAGTTCTGTCGAGGTGGAGAGCCCTTCTGACAGCCATCCGTACGGCTCGGTCAACAGTTTTCAGGGTAATTGTGGGACTCTGAAGTGTATCTAAGTATCTGGGCAATAAGTATGTTCTTATGATGTTGACCTTTTGTTGCGGCTTTAGCGGTGCTTTCATTATGTTCTCTAGCTGACCTTTGAGCTGTCCGATCATAGGTTGAGCCTGCACCATCATCCCATACCGTCTTCCAAGATACCCAAACAGATCGGTAGCCTGCAGTTGTTTGATCGCCGATCCCCCTGCGGAAAATAAGGATCGGGTGATGCAATATGAGTGTTTGTTTCCCTTGTTGACCGCAATCGACAGGGCAGAGCATTTAAGCGGGTTAAGCACCATCCCCCGCATTTCAAAAAACTTGACAACCCAATCAAGCTGCTCTTTGGCATCTCGTGCCGACTCTGATAACAATACCAGGTCATCCGCATAACCCTGCACGGACATCTTTTGGTCAGGGGGAACTTGAATGCCCTTCCCACGGTCTTCCAACTCGCAGATCAGCTCGTCCACCACCTAGTTAAATAAGTAAGGGGAGAGTGGATCACCTTGCTTAACTCCCCTTTTGACGCCTATGGATTTTGTTGATTTATTGCCAACAGTGACTGAGGTGCAAGCGTTCGAAAACACCCCCTATATGTACCTCTTAGTGGTCTCGTCTATTCCAAATCGATTCATCGCTCGCAGGATGGACCACTGGGACACTGAATCAAAGGCGTATTTTTCGAGATATTCTACCATTTCCTATATATATATATATATATATATATATATATATATATATATATATATATATATATATATATATATATATATATATATATATATATATATATATATATATATATATATATATATATATATATATATATATATATATATATATATATATATATATATAATATATATATATATATATATATATATATATATATATATATATAGGAAATGGTTGAATATCTCGAAAAATACGCTTTAGATCGGGAAATGAAGAAACACGTATCTGATATTTTTTAAAGAGCAATCAAATGACACCAAAATTAATCCCATGCCCCAACCCCTGTCCCACACACAGGGGTTGGGGCATGGGATTAATTTTGGTGTCATTTTATATATATATATATATATATATATATATATATATATATATATATATATATATATATATATATATATATATATATATATATATATATCGGTGTATCTAAGATACTGAGGAAACCTGGAATGAATGCAATTGGTAGATCACGAAAAGTTATTTTCATCTAGTTAAGATTCACCAAGTTCCGTTGAGCTAAGCTACAGTAATTAGCAATTGAAAAAAATATAGACTCAACGTCTCTCCACCACTTTGTTTTTGAAAATATCAAAAAATTTGCCAGGTAAGAAATAACATCCGTTTCTTGGCCATTACTCTGCGTGTATCAAAAGTACCACCTAGTGGCGAATATGAAAATTGGAATTTTCCGACCAGCAGTGGTCCTTACACGCTCTAGCGGTGATTTTAGAGACTTATAATGGCAACTTTCCTCATGACAGTTCTTTTCCTGAAGCTGTGTAGTAAACCGTTCCTGAGATATGAACAACGACCATTCTTAGTTGAATGGGCGTGGCGTCAAGAAATGGTAATCGGGAATGCGAATGTGTAGTGAGGATAACCCTATCGGGTCTAAACAACGTATGTATCCCTAATATTTACCTGATAACGAATACAAAGTAACAAATACTAAGTCCAAATATAACGAAATGTAACGATTACATACGAGTATTAAAAAGTAACGTCCTTTTGTCTTGCAAAAAGAGCACACCTTTGGTCAGTTTTAGACTGCGTTTCTCCATAATTTTCCAGCGTAATTTAGTTAGCAACTCACTATAGTATGCTCTCGTAACGGTTCTACCTTGTTACAGAAAATATAGTAGCATTATCTCATCTCTGTCCCAAAAAAACTGAAGCAAGAACTTTGCCAAGTAACTTTTGAACACGTATTTTTTTTGGGTAGCGGAAAACCGGAATGCTTCTACACTTTAGATTACTTTTTAGTCCCTGTATCATAGTGATGTGAAATCTTTTTCAAAACGGTGGCATATTTCCTTTGAAATTATGAAAGCGCTTCTAAAATATTTAACCTAAACCACCCGCATTACACCATTCCTGTAAACGATTTAAACCTCTATTGTGCACAGTCATCAGGCTCGTATACCCGAGAAAATAACTTCAAATCATCAGCATAAACTAAACCTTCTACATCAAAACATGCAACAATATCATTAATAGCTAGTAAAAACAGAAGTGGACCAATATGAGACACCATGACTTCAACCACAACAGTCGCCATGGAGGTGTTGCTGGGTCTGCCCCGCTACACTTAGTTATCATGGTGGAGGCCAGGCTAGGACTATACAGACTAGCCTACAATGATAGACTGAAGATCAACCCAGGCTGCAGGGGCCACTGCAAAATTCAGGAGATCGCGAATGCTTGAAATGAGGTCAGACTTCGCGAGCCCGCGAATCTGCAGTTTACAGTGGTAATCCCCGATCACAAGGCATGGGGGGGAAGACGCCGGGCCTACCACGGGACGCGCTCGTCTGGTTCGTGGACGGATCCGGCGGGGAACGTTGGACGGGGGCAGGCGTTAATTGGGAAGGACCGTGGGTAAGTCACAGTATTTCCCTCGGAGCGCATGCAACGGTCTTTCAGGCCGAAATGTACGCCATCTTGCACTGCGTGCGAGAGAACAAGAGGAGGCGCTATACCAACAAGCGGATCCGCATAGCCACAGACAGCCAGGCAGCCCTTAAGGCCCTAAATAGCCCACGGGTAAATTCCAGGCTGGTAAGTGAATGCCGAGACGAGACGTGCGACCTGGCTGGCCAGAATGAGGTCACCCTCATCTGGGTGCCGGGTCACTCGGGGGGCAAAGGTAATGAAGGAGTTGACAGTCTCGCGAACCGGTCCTGGGCGTGACGAAGAGCACTGCCAGGGGATCCATTAAGTCCTAGGCCAGAAACGAACATAAGGTGTACTGGGCAGACTGTCCAGGGCTCAGACATGGGAAGTCAGTAATTGAGGAGCCCAGTTCAAAGAGAGCTGTGGAGCTGCTAAATCGTAGCAGAGGACAGCTCAGGAACATAACAGGACTCTTGACGGGACACATGGATGTCAAGAAACTTCTGTATAAAATGGGGCGGTTCAAGGGGGACCTGGCATGCAGACTCTGTGGCGAGGGGAGGGAATCAGCCCAGCACATCTTGTGCGAGTGTAAAGCTCTGGACCACAAAAGATAACTGATCTACGGACAGCCTAGACCGGAGACAGAGCAATATAAAACTTCACCCTACCAATTGCTGTGCAGTCACGTTCAAGGCACAGCGATTTTGGAATGGGTGGAGTAGAAAATACAAAGGGCATCCACAATAAGCCAAAGTATGCGGTGCTATCAGTGCGGCAAAGACGCGGACGAGCCCTAAGGGAGAAAAAAAAAGGATGAGAACCCTGACGTACTCCAGTATTAGATTTAAGACCCATATACTCCACAAAACTATTTCTACTATACAAGTAGGACTTTATCAGGTCAATATAACTGCCATTTGGTCTCAACCGTTCCAGCTTTTGGATGACAATATCGTGATCAGTTCTGTCGAAGGCCCTCGAAAATTCGGTGTGAATAACTTCTACTTGTCCACCCGCATAAAGACACTCTGAGCTGTAGTGAGTAAATTCAACCAGGTTTATTACAGCACACAATGGATGTAGGTGCGGTGTTGTCACATCTCCAAAAACTTCCCCAACACCTGGGAATTCTTTCACAATCGGGCAACATCGCCTCCCCACCCCCATGGAGGTGCCTGGGGTGCCCCCCCCCCCCCCACAGGCGAAGTCTCAACGCTCTAGGACCAAAAATAACGAAGTTACCAACTTGTACCCCGTCGGAACGGATAACTGAGACCTGCGCATTCCGAACAGCCTGTATATGCAACCTGTATACGCAGAGAACCCTTACACCATGTATACGCAGAGAGCCCTTATAGTACGAGAAACACCTCTTGTGTAACATAGGAATGATGGCCACATTTGGATCACACTGTATATGCATCCCCCTGTATACACACGCAGCCATTCTATATTCGCAGAACCTTTATCAAAAGAAAGTCCTGGAACATTATGGAATGGAACACTCCCGAAATGAGGTGGAAGGTACGACGGGTATATAAAGGTGGAAGTAAGCCAGCTGAGGGAGTTCAGTTAGAGAATGTTGAAATTACTCGAAGAATCAGTAACTAGTGTGAAGTGTTAGAGAGTAGCGACTATAGTTCCAGTGTAGTGACTTTTGTCCAGATTAGTTATGGTAAAGCCAGATAAACTAAGTGTTTTGTGAGAGAGACATTCTAGATCTTTTATTGTATCCATATTTAGAGAATAAATAAAGTTGTTTTGTTAACATTTAAAAGTCTCACTTTCCAGAACCTAGAGAAAACGCAACATTATGTTCCTGGCTAGATTATAAATCCTGCTGTACAATATTATTCTAAATAAAAAGAAATATGGATTTTTTTAAACACAAATTAAACATAAACGTCAGTGGCTGACAAAATGCAATACCGCAGTCTTTCACCACAAAACTGGGAACATTATCTGGGCTTAGAAATACTTAGAGTTCAGAACAAGGCTGTTTGACCTCATCGTATAATTCAATAAAAGACCAGTCAGTGTCCGCTGTGGATTGATACAAATTTGACAAATTAGATTTTAGTGAATTTTCTTAAAAAAAATTCACTAATGAGGAGATCCCGACTTTTGAATTTTGAAAAAAATTCTTCAAATGAGCGCTAATTAGGCCCCCCAGAACACATATCCGGGGTCAGTTTCAATTTTTATATGTTTATATATATATATATATATATATATATATATATATATATATATATATATATATATATATATATATATATATATATATATATATATATATATATATACAGGGTGAGCCACGGTGGATGGAGTATTAAAAGTATATGGAGAATGAATCAACCGATTGCTTTGAAATTTTGGTTATGGATGTAATGGCGTATGATCTCTCGACCTAAAATATTTTTGAAAATGCAGTGTTGCCACATATACGTAAAACTGGCAACATCTTCGTAATTTTAAATAGAACACCCTATATATTTTTGCTTTTTTTGAATTGTCGTCTCTTTTTGAGTAACTTTTGTAGATATTTTCCTATACCTATCTCAAGTCGTTTTCGAGATAATAATTATTTTCTGAATTTATTACCAAAAATTTGACTTTCATTAAATCGTGTTTTCTCCTGCCGACGAAGCGATTTAAAGATAATTTTTTAGCTACGGTTAGGCAAGGTCTAGGGGCATCTCCTCCAATAATCAAATGTTTAGAATATCATACAGGGTGAGTTAGAGAACGTTTTCTATAAGTGACTCGGAGAAATGCACGAAAGTCATTTTTTTAAATAGAACGCCCTGTATATTTTCAAATTTTTTGGATCGTCTTCTCTTTTTGAGTAACTTTTGTTAATATTTCTCTATACCTATCTCAAGGCGTTTTAGATTTATGGTTACTTTTCTCTAACCTATCCAAGATTATTGGTCTTTTTGTATATCATAATGGGTGGGCCATGAAATTTCTATTTTGTCAATTTGACATGACAACAGACATGCTGTTTATCTAAATAAATTTGACTTTAGTTATATTTACATTCAATTTGAATAGCTATAGCACAAATATGGCAGAAAATAATTATACAAACACAGTTTTAATGGATTTGTTTATTATTCATGGACAGTGCAATAAGATTATCAGCAGAACTTGTAGAAGATTTAATAATAAATATCCGAATTTGCCGCAGATGAATAACAGAAAGTTTCTACGAATTCATAGGAATTTTATAAAATCTGGTGCGTCGTTAAGAGATGCAAGAAATCTACCCAAACCTGTGACATCTGACGAGGTAAATGAAATCAATGTGCTAGCGTATTTTCATGCGAATCCCCAGTATTCCATACGTTGTGCTGAACAGGATTTAGGATTGCCATATTCATCCATTCGAAGAATACTAGTAAATCATAAAATGCATAATTATAAATTTACAAGAGTTCAATTTCTCACGCCTCAGGATTATCTACAGAGAATAGAGTTGTGTGAAATGTTAGTTGTGCGTATGCAAGAGGACCCCAATTTTTTAAAGAAAATGATATGGACTGATGAATCCAAATTTTTTAGGGAGGGGATTTGTAACACACGAAATCGTCACTATTGGGCCACAGACAACCCCCACGTTACTAGAGAGGCTGGTTTTCAAGTCAAATTTAGTTTAAATGTTTTTTGTATGTTATTGGATGACAAAATAAAATATTACATATATGACGAAAAATTGAATTCCAGAAAATATTTAGATATAATTAGAACAATTGTGGAAGGCTTCCTTGATAATCTGTCAATTGAAACATATAGAACTTGTTGGTATCAACTCGACGGGGCTCCTGCACATTGTACATCCGAAATTAGTATGGAGTTGGACCGGCTTTTCGATGACCGTTGGATCAGACGTTTGGGACCGTGTAACTGGCCTGCGAGGTCCCCTGACCTTACCCCGTTAGATTTTTATCTTTGGGGTATTCTTAAAGATCGAGTTTATAAAACTCCAGTCCACAACAGGGCAGAATTAGAACGTCGAGTGATTCAAGAGATTGAAAACTTGGACCCCGCTGAAATAAAAGCTGCTACAACAAACGCCGTGCATCATCGTATACAAAAGTGTCTGGAAGTTAACGGTCAACATTTCGAACAATTATTATAGTTTTAAGATTTTTATACATATTTATTACTGTCATTGGTATTATTTGTTATTGCTACTTGGCCTTTTTTACTATTATCGCTGATTAGGTATTAGTTTTTCCAAATACTGATAGTGTTATTGTTCTCATAACGACGAACCAAAATTTATAAAATTCCTATGAATTCGTAGAAACTTTCTGTTATTCATCTGCGGCAAATTCGGATATTTCTCATTAAATCTTATACAAGTTCTGCTGATAATCTTATTGCACTGTTCATGAATAAAAAACAAATCCATTAAAACTGTGTTTGTATAATTATTTTCTGCCATATTTGTGCTATAGCTATTCAAATTGAATGTAAATATAACTAAAGTCAAATTTATTTAGATAAACAGCATGTCTGTTGTCATGTCAAATTGACAAAATTGAAATTTCATGGCCCACCCATTATGATATACAAAAAGACCAATAATCTTGGATAGGTTAGAGAAAAGTAACCATAAATCGAAAACGCCTTGAGATAGGTATAGGGAAATATTAACAAAAGTTACTCAAAAAGAGAAGACGATCCAAAAAGTGTGAAAATATACAGGGCGTTCTATTTAAAAAAAATGACTTTCGTGCATTTCTCCGAGTCACTTATAGAAAGCGTTCTCTAACTCACCCTGTATGATATTCTAAAGATTTGATTAATGGAGGAGATGCCCCTAGACCTTGCCTAACCGTAGCTAAAAAATTATCTTTAAATCGCTTCGTCGGTAGGAGAAAACACGATTTAATGAAAGTCAAATTTTTGGTAATAAATTCAGAAAATAATTATTATCTCGAAAACGACTTGAGATAAGTATAGGAAAATATCAACAAAAGTTACTCAAAAAGAGACGAAAATTCAAAAAAAGCAAAAATATATAGGGTGTTCCATTTAAAATTACGAAGATGTTGCCAGTTTTACGTATATGTGGCAACACTGCATTTTCAAAAATATTTTAGGTCGAGAGATCATACGCCATTACATCCGTAACCAAAATTTCAGAGCAATCGGTTGATTCATTCTTCATATACTTTTAATACTCCATCCACCGTGGCTCACCCTGTATATATATATATATATATATATATATATATATATATATATATATATATATATATATATATATATATATATATATATGTATCACACCGATAACTCAAAAAATAATGGGCCGATTTTGATCAAATTTGGTGAAAAAATTCCTTTTGCAAATGGCTTGGATGAGCTCGTTAGTCAGGAAAATCTGCCCAGGTTTTCCCGGAAAATTTTGTGTTTTCTTTCAAAAAAAATTTATATCTCCGGAATTAACAAAGTAAGGGCAACCAAATTTGGTACGCAGGTTCATATCCGTATAGGTAAGTTACCTACCAAAATTTTGCTATGTAGGTCAAAAGGCAAAAAAGTTATAGGCATTTAAAAAAAATTGGGGTTTTCCTCAAAACGTGAAAGTGGCGATTTAAAATGTCAAAATTGGCAACATTTAGGCAAATAACTTAAATCTAATACGGGCTATAGAAATAAAATGTCTCAAGAAGGATGTTTTACAAACCCTAGAGTCTTAGTTTCAACCGTCATTGTCCTTCATTTTACTAAAATATTTGCAGAAAATTCATTTCAAATAGACACTTTCTCTGATGCTTGGCAGTAGCCTTAGCTATAGAGTTTATCATTTAATGGTATATAATTTTTGTCGAATTTTCGTAAAAAATTAATAAAGCTCAATATATCCGTTATTATATAATATATGAAGAAAATTTGTATATATTAATTATAGGGTGTGTTGAGCTACATCTTAAAATAATATTTCTGCAATCACAGGGTGGCCCATAAGTCGTTGGTGATACAAATTTCCTCTTTTTAATCAAACACGCCTTATGTTATTGCATTTTCCATCGAAATATAATGCATGTTTGTAAGAAAATAAATTCTGGACGCAGCAAGTGCGTTATGGTAGCGAATTTTGATCAAATGTTTCATATTTGAACAGCTCAATTTGCTATTAACCTATAAGGTTGACCAAGAAACGTGTTTTTTCGGGAACATTTTAAGTTTACTTTTGGAAATTTTTGTACATTTTCACACAATAAAGTTATCTTAATGGAACATGGCACATTGTTTTTACTATATAGGTTATACTGGTAACCAAATTTGATGCCTGCTTTCTTAAAAAACACACATATTTGTTATTAAAAAGATCTTTATGAAAATTCACTACCATAACGCACTTGCTGCGTCTAGAATTTTCATTACTTCTTAATATCAGTAAGTGTAGAAAAATGGTCTGTACTAAACTCGCTACAGATAATGGTGGGTGATGCGCATCCTCTCTTGTTAACGGAAGATTATCGCTAGTTACATTGCAGCCTAAGTTAGGTATATATAACAAGGTCTAGCAGTCTGCTATTTAAGTTATGGACATTACAAACTGTTTTAATTCAAAAAATCAATAAAATACAATAGCTATTCTACCCTTACACCAAATGCGTTTGAGTGTAGCATTTGTAAATGCCGGTGCATTGAAGTCACAAAAAAATATATTACTATACAATTTAGGAAATAATTGCAAAGTGTCAAAAATGCAATGTATTTACCCGAAGACTTTTGTCGCGATGTAAAATGTCAAAATTGGCAACATTTAGGCAAATAACCTGGAACTAATACGAGCTTTGGAAAGAAAATATCTCAAGAAGAATGTTTTACAATGCCTGAAGTCTTAGCTTCAACAGTCATTGTCCTTCATTTTACTAAAATATTTCCAGAAAATTCATTTCAAATAGACCCTTTCTCTGATGCTTGGCAGTAGCCTTAGCTATAGAGTTTAGCGTTTAATGGCATATAATTTTTATCGAATTTTCGTAAAAAATCAATAAAGCTCAATATATCCGTTATTATACAAGATATGAAAAGAAATTGTATATATGAATGATAGGATGTCTTGAGCCACATCTTAAAAAATATTTCTACCATCACAGAGTGGCCCATAAGTCGTTGGTGATACAAATGTTCTTTGTTTTTTAATCAAACACGCCTTATGTTATTGCATTTTTGAATTTTCCATCAAAATATAATGCATGTTTGTAAGAAAAGAAATTCTGGACGCAGCAAGTGCGTTATGGTAGCGAATTTTGATCAAATTCTTCATATTTGAATAGCTCAATTTGCTATTAACCTATAAGGTTGACCAAGAAACGTGTTTTTTCGGGAACACTTAGAGTTTAGTTTCGGAAATTTTGGTACATTTTCAAACAATAAAGTTATTTTGGTGCAACATGGCACATTGTTTTTACTATATAGATTATACACGTAATCAAATTTGATGCCTGCTTTCTTACAAAAAAAAAACACACATATTTGCTATTAAAAACATTTTCATGAAAATTCACTAGCATAACGCACTTGCTGCCTCCAGACTTTTATACTTTTTGACTGCACGAATTGTACTTGCATATAATAAATTTGATAATCTGAAGTTTACCTTACTGAATATTGAACAAAACAGTGACAAGAAGAGAGTAGAGGCTAGGTGCTTTGTGCTTATCGGATTGCCGTTAATTCTCGCGTCTCTTCATATACTTGACAAGCTGTATTTACTCAACTAAAAAATGATAATTTTTGAAAAATTAACTGCTTCGAAGAAAAGCTTATCCTAACTAAACACAGATGTAGAGACATATTCTTTGGCTTCACACGTGTTGTTTTTTTCTGCAACCGGTTTTGCCTTTTACTTCCAGCCAACGCACAGCTTTCTGAGGTTATACGACCGCGGTTTTATTTCGCACTACAATAAAATTATTTTCTTAACATCAAAACATTTACAAACTGCTAATAGTCAAGGATTTATAGTTTTTTGATAGTCTGGAGACCACTAATCTCCGAAAGAGCGCTTTGATGAACAAATAATTCATTTCCATACAATGGCTATTTCAAATTGTAGTATTAGTTGGGCACTTAGGAGCCACAGTTAAAAAGGGATCAATATCAAATATAATAAGGCTTCTGTAAGAATGGTTATACAAAATAAAATGCTGAATACTATAATACTTTGTTTCAGGTAAATCGGACAAAAGGGACAATCCTGTATTTAAAGGAATTAAGTGCTTGCGGACAGTTATCGACACAGTAGTTTATAATCTTCTTATATTGCAGAAAATGGACCTACAAATGACGTATCAATCCCAGAAGCGACCAGTTCTGGTACTACAGGAAAAATAGCAGATTTTTCAAAATGTAACGGGGATGGCGGTAAGTGTATTCTACTCGGCATTTTTCTTTAGGAATTGTGCGCGCACTTGTGTGTGCCCATGCGTGTTGTGCTGGTTGCGTTGCGGTCGAAATGTAAAAGCATATAATTGAGTTATATAAATAATGTGCTGTTATCCATAGTACGCCCTTAGCAACTTTTCCTAGATATAGATGCAGTGTTTAAGGAAGCCACTTCAATACAACAGCAGAAATATATCGTTTACCGCTACAACTCAAACGTATTTATGGTAGGTTTGTGTTTTTATTTGTAATGGTTCATGGGTAGAAATATTGATACACATGGCCCTGCGTAAAATCTACCTCGAACTTACCCTTGGAACGACGAGGACAATGAGCGGTTGCTCCTCTGTGCTAAAAGCAAGGGGAACGCTACACGATGGATTTGACAGAAGCAGCAGCGATGAGAGATATCGTGATTTTTCGATATCACTGTGGGTCGTGACTACTGTAATATCAGTGATTAAAACAGTGACGCGAACAGGGTCACAGTTTATAACACCTCTGTGAAATAACCGTAATAGAGAGACGCGCATATACCTATATAAACATACAATAGCGTATCTGTCCCGTCCCTATTACTATCTTGTTTTTACTCTCTAAATATTGAATATCTGAGAGTAAAATAAAGTATTGACTACCCATCTTAATAGTTTTAACATAGCAAAAGCGCAGAATATGACAGTAAAATACATTTAAGACAAGATTATTTTCCTCATAATCAGTTAAAACGATTTTTGTGAAGAAAAATAAAACACGAGTAAATGCAAAAAGTTTGAAATTTGAATTGAATATGTGTTAAAATTAAAAACAAGATGGGTTCACATATCAAGTTGTGGTAACAGAAGCAAAGTATTGATCAAAAGTTAGTCATTTTTACGGTTTTACGTTTTACCGTAATCCACAAACCTACAAAGGCCGCAGGCAAACACAGAGCGCAGTCGCTATAGTCTAGAAAATGGAATGTGGTGATCATGATCTCACGGTTTTTCACCGACTGCGATAACAAGCTACCCGTGATTTTCTGATATCCGTGATTAAATCACATATCTTGGCTTAATAAGTATAGTGCCATCAAAATACCTCTTTTATTGTTAAAATTATCGGATTCATAGCCAGCTGTTTGCTTCAGTTCACGAAACCTAATTAATGTTTCTCTAATTATCCTCCCGTCTAAAATAAATAAGATCCACAGATGGGTTACAATTAAACCATATCAATATCAAATTACCGATGAGGTCATAGTAATGATCCATCGAAGGGATTTTAATGAAAAATCCCATCAATCAATCCTCCGCGGAAGTGATACTAAGAAACTCCACCGAGGTTAGTCCCCTTTGTTAAGAATCATATTTTTCAATGTGGTCATACAAACAAATGTGCGCTGGTTATGAGTTTTTGGTGATCTGGATTAAATAGAGTGCCACATTACCGTTGTTTTTTGCTAGATGTAATGATCCAATTAACTCGCTGGTGAAAGGAACGCATAAGTAAAATTTCCCTGGTTATTAAGTAGTAAAATTTAGATACCAGCTTACTTGAAGGATAAATTAAAGGCTTATACTTCCAGAGTAGTGTTCAATGAAGAGTGAATCTGACCATGGAGCTGAGCTTGCTTGATTCAATTACTCTTTGGTTCTTTTCCTTGTCATTGGTGTGTCGTTTTGTTAAGTGTTTTTATTCATCCTTCCAACTTTGCAAGTTGGTTTTTTAGAGTTGGAGCAGGCTCCATTTTGGATGTTTAGAATCAGCGTCGTTTCGTATCACACCGTTAACTCAAAAAATAATGAACCGATTTTGATAAAATTTAGCACGTACCTTTCTTTTGTAAGTGGCTTGGATAAGTTCGTTAGTCAGGAAAATCCAACCAGGTTTTCCGGGAAAATTTTGGGTTTTCTTTCGGAAAAAGTTTTATCTCAAAAAATATAACAGCTATCATAACCAAATTTGATACGTAAGTTAACGGTGTCAAAAGGAAACTATATACCAAAATTTATATTTCTATGTTAAAAGAAAAAAAAGTTATAAAAAATATAAGGTGCCACATCATTTCTATGGAAATTCACTACCATAACACACTTGCTGCGTCCAGACTTTTTTCTTTCTGAAATTAGTTTGTTAAAATGATCTCTGACGGTTCTACTAAGCTGTGCAGGCAGCTTGGTTTTTTGGGTTGTGTTCGTCTCTTACTTTTTTTATCTTGTGTTGGCTCCTTCAAAGTCTTATTATTGTAGGACTTAGTCCTTTTTTGGTATGCTAATGCTGTTTTTAAGTTTTGACTGTTATCGGATCAATTTGTACTTGACATTAGCTTTGTAGACGTTCACGCTTCCTGTAGCTATTAAATGCTTTTTTAACTTGTGTCAGGCTTACGTACTAGGCCTACCAGAAACCTAGTTTCTGACACAACCATCTTTTGTATTCTAGGTATTAACTCCTGAAGATGGTTCGAGATAGCCGAAACGCGTAGGGTTTTTATAAGACAGTTCTGGAAGTATAAGTCTTTAATTTATCCTTCAAGTATGTCGACCGCAGACGTATTGACGTCTAGAAATTAAATTTATATATATTTTTAGTGATTAAAAAAAGCATTAGTTACATTTATACCTGTAAAATTAAATTGTTTGCATAAAATGCTGTGTTATTTAAGTATTATATAAAAATGCTATGTAATACAGTGTGGCCACATTGTAATTAACTCCATAAAATTAACAGTATTTTAAGGTAAACTGTTTTCTTTGATTATTTTGACCAATTTACTTTCATATTATCTCGACACGAATTTGAGGTTTTAGTAATTTGTGTTGCGATGTTGTGTTTAAGAAAGTAAATATATTTGTTTCCCATATATGTCAGGTTTTTTTTTGTGCGAAATCAGCTATAATTAACTAATTTAACATGAGTCATAATTTTGTTTTTGGTTTAAAGTTTTTTTATTTAAAATGTAGCTCTCCACACACACACACACACACACACACACACACACACACACACACACACACACACACACACACACACACACACACACACACACACACACACACACACACACACACACACACACACACACACACACACACACACACACACACACACACACACACACACACACACACACACACACACACACACACACACACACACACACACACACACACACACACACACACACACACACACACACACACACACACACACACACACACACACACACACACACACACACACACACACACACACACACACACACACACACACACACACACACACACACACACACACACACACACACACACACACACACACACACACACACACACACACACACACACACACACACACACACACACACACACACACACACACACACACACACACACACACACACACACACACACACACACACACACACACACACACACACACACACACACACACACACACACACACACACACACACACACACACACACACACACACACACACACACACACACACACACACACACACACACACACACACACACACACACACACACACACACAAATATATATATATATATATATATATATATATATATATATATATATATCCAACATATAAAAATTCAAACCGACTTAGGTTTTGGGCTTTAGAGACCCTAATTAGCGCACATTTGAAGACATTTTTTAAAAGTCTCATCATCGGTACCTCTTTATTAGCGACTTTTTAAAATGAAAATTCGCTAACAATGATACTTTAAAAATAAATTACTAAGGTGATGGACTGAACTAATTGGGCTTGAATGAGTAAAAATGTAATTAATTTCTGAATATGTAAGCGGTGTAATTAGAGTTTGCCGCCATTTGAGTTTGTTCCCTAATCAATCCTTTTTCTGTTTTTGTTGTGAGAAAATCGTATTAGACGAGGCTGGATTAGCAGGCACATCGAATCGTTTGGCAGGTTATTGAAATTGAATATGTGTTTAGCGACATGTGCCTTAAAAACCAGATGACATGCTAGGCGCTAAATTTGGTAGGTGTTGTCATATCATCATTTCTATCGTTTGTTTGGTGTCTTTAGTTGAAGAGATGACAATTGATAGATCCTTTAAACAAAAGTAATACAGATAAGTAAATATATGACTGCGAAATTGGATATAAAGCTAAACGATTAACAAGTAAAAATGTTTAGGCACCTTCGAGGTATTGCTACAGATTATGGTAAATGTAGCAAAGCACTGAGGAGAAGGATAGAGATGGCAGAGTTAATATTTAATGGATAAAATAATCTTCTCACTGGTAAATAATTCAGCTTGGACTTGACGAGCAAGTTCATCAAGTTATATGTTCATACGAGGACCTAACCTTAGACTCGCTAAGTCGCTAGGAAAAGCTCGCACCATCTTCCAATCGGAAGTGCTTGCTACAATTCTGTGTGCACAGAGAAGAGTCCGAAATAGGACATCTTCTAATACGGTGAGGCAGTACTCAAAACTCTAAGATCTTTCAAAACCGAGTCTAAACTGACCGGCATAAACTCCTTAAAGCAACTGGCTGCGAACAACGAAGTAACTTTGATATGGGTACCAGGACATCAAGGCATTGAAGGAAATGAAGAAGCAGATAGCCATGCAAAAAGCTGCAAAAGGACAGCATTCAATTTTTTTCTCCTGTAGGGCACGTCCGCGTCTTTGCCGCCTCGATAGCACCGCAGCCTTTGGCTTATTGTGCATGCCCTTAGTCTTACTCCACCCATAACAAAATCACTGTGCCTTGAACTAGTCTGCACAGCAATTGGTAGGGTGAAGTTTTATATTGCTCTGTCTCCGGTCTAGACTGTCCGTAGATCGCTCCCGAGCATTACTCAAGCGAGGTCGTTTGTTCGTTTCGAAGCACACAGTGGGGGTCCTAAAATCCGGGTGGATACCATTCCCGAAAGATCTCAACTCCCTTTGGGTCGTTTGGGCACCCGACACCCACCAGCCCAGCTTAACCCAAGGCGGTATCATCTGGAACTGCGTTCCCGAGTAACAACCAAGCTAGGTTAATTGTCCATTTCGAAGCCCACCTGAAAATTCGGGTGTATGTCACTCCCCAGATATATCCGCCTCCCTCCAGGCTGGTCTGGACCAGACCCTCACCAGTGTTTGCTCCAATTAGCCACCTCTTGCGACAGGCAGGAGATACCTTGGACCTATTCTTTTAGTTCGTCCCCGGACCCATAGGGGACATCGACGTATTGGCTCAAGAGACGGATTTGTTCAAATGTATTTTGTTAAATAAAATAAAAAAATCACAGATCCTATAAATTGAACTTTGCATATCAGAAAGGGTCTTTTTCAAATTAATCGTCTACAAATATGTTTGTCAAATGAGGAACAAAAGCCGCTTAAACAGAAATTTAAGACCTTGTGAAACATATCGTTTGCAACATTTGTTTTTCATAATTTTGACGTTTCAAATACGTTTTTAGAAGAAAAACGAAAGAAAAATTTGAAGTAATTTTTTGGTACTTAATTTTTGTCTATAATAT
Organism: Tillus elongatus; assembly: GCA_964006375.1. NCBI lineage: Eukaryota > Metazoa > Arthropoda > Insecta > Coleoptera > Cleridae > Tillus > Tillus elongatus. The sequence continues at coordinate 49,796,549 of OZ023266.1, forward strand.
TTAACAGGTTTTATTTATCACACCTAATATTTCTTCTTCTTTTGCCCTACTCTGACCTCCAGTGCGGCCGACATTTTCCCTTAAATATTTTCAAGTAGATTTTTTGCAAATATTTTAATCAAATGAAAAAGAAGTAACAATTGAAACATAAATGTAAGGCCTTCTTAAAGACCTTTCATGCAGTATTTTCCACGCATCATGTCCGGACTCTTTGTCTCCACTTCGGAATACTTTTTCCAAGTCTACAGAAGCAATAATTGTATCTCTATTGTTCCAACGTCTTCTTTCTCCTATTTATTTAAGTGCTAGTATTGCTTCTCTTGTGCCTCGTCCAGGTCTTAATCCGAACTCATTTTCATCCATGAAACTATCAGTGCTTCTGATTTTATTTTTGTTTTATGCGGAATCTTCGCAACATGAATTTGTACACTTGTTGTTCTGTGCGTTTTCGCGCATCCGCTGTTTTCGGAATAGTAATACTACACTCTTCATAAACTTATTGGGCAGTTCTCACGTACATAAGATTTCTCAATGAGTTGAAAAAGGTTTTCTTTTACTTTTTTCATCAGAATTATTTAAAAGTTACTCTGTTAGTTCGTTTACACCAGCAGTTTTTCCTTCTCTAAGTTCTTAAAGAGCTTTATCAAATTATTCTCTTGGTATAGGCGGGCCCACAGCATCTCAGTTTATTTTTACGATTTTCTCCATATACTCTTCTTCAAATTTAATTAAATCTTCGTGGTATAACTCTTCTAGATACGCTTTCCAGTGCTCGGCAATGTTCCTTTTCTAGTATTAAATTTCCATCATTATCGTTAATGACTTTACTGTTTGTTTCTAGTTTGTGGTCTTCTTAAATGTTGGTAAGCTTGATCCGACCGTCCCTTCTTCAGGTAATTTTGGATTTCTTCGCTATCTATTTGCATCGATTACGTTGAGTTAGGTTATATTGTGAGTGGACTATAATGGTCCCTCCACTGCGACCTTAAAGACTATTGTGGCGCACGCCTAATGATCTTATATTTCACCCAACAAGTCCAGCTTCTTGAGGTCGATAATTTTGTGGGCGAAAGTTGATCCAGATCTCCTAGTGCAAGTTGTGTCTTGCCAAAGAGCAGGTCTCTTGTCCTGTCCGCAGCTGGACAGGAGCATAGCACGTGCTCTGATGTTTCGTCACATTCCATACACAGCCGGCCCTGGGTTTCTTGTCAGTGTCCAATTATGTGCATGCGGTGACGCAAGCGACAGTGTCCTTTATACAGGCCAACCAGAGTTATCAGTTGTTGTCTGCTTAACTCTATAAGTTTTTTACACCTTGACTCTGAAAGGCTTAGTGTGTGCTAATTCTGGCAGATTTTGCCATTGCTGGGTTGTCTTTCCATCCGTACAGGTCTTTAAGGTGCGTTTTGCTGTGCATGAGTATATCCTCAGCACAGGCTCTGGTCTGACAAAGTCCCTCCGGGCACACCCCTGGCAAGCGCGTCGAGAGCTACATTGCCATCAAGGTCCTAGTGACCCGGTATCCAGGCCAGTGACACCTCATTGTTGCATCCATACGTTTATTACTTTCCTACATTTTTGTTTAGCTATATTTAGTTTTCATTGAGAAAATTAACTTACAGAGAGGTAACGATGGTGAGACTTTTGGATTTTTTTTTAAATGAGCGCGAATTAGGACCCCTAGAACCCATACCCAAGGTCCGTTTGAATTTTATATATATATATATATATATATATATATATATATATATATATATATATATATATATATATATATATATATATATATATATATATTGCTATGGTCTGGCTTTTTAATTAATGATTTGTTAATTACTAATTAGATGCTGATATTACATTAATTACTTCTAATCATAAATCTAATTTCTAATATATCTTTATATTAATAATTTATACCGTTGGACGCCAGGCAACTCACTGTTTGCCAATATCATTATCTAATATACTTTTAATAAGCCAAAACCTGCAAATATTACCCCGTCAATTAGAAGATAATTTATTTTACTCACTTACCGTCTTAATTACTTCTAATTTCCATTTGCTCAGCCCTCTCAGGATTTTAAGGATTCAACTTGTTTTTTTTTTGTAACTCTTTTGTATAATTGGTCTTTGCTAATTACTTGGTCTTTTAGTGAATTTTCTTAAAAAAAATTCACTAATGAGGAGATCCCAACTTTTGAATTTTGAAAAAATTTCTTCAAATGAGCACTAATTAGGCCCCCTAGAACACATATCCGGGGTCAGTTAAAATTTTTATGTTTATATATATATATATATATATATATATATATATATATATATATATATATATATATATATATATATATATATATATATATATATATATGTATCACACCGATAACTCAAAAAATAATGGGCCGATTTTGATTAAATTTGGTGAGTACCTTACTTTTGCAAATGGCTTGGATAAGTTCGTTAGCCAGGAAAATCGGTCAAGGTTTTCCCGGAAAATTTTGTGTTTTCTTTCAAAAAAAATTTATATCTCCAGAATTAACAAAATAAGGGCAACCAAATTTGGTACGCGGGTTTATATCATTATACGTAAGCTACGTACCAAAATTTAGCTCTGTAGATCAAAAGACAAAAAAGTTATAGGCATTTAAATAAAAAATTATTGGGATTTTCCTTAAAATGCCAAAGTTGCGATTTAAAACGTCAAAAATTGGCAACATTTAGGCAAATAACTTGACTCTAGTACGGGCGATGGAAAGAACTTGAATCTAATACGAGCTATGGAAATAAAATGTCTCAAGAAGAATGTTTTACAAACCCTAAAGTCTTAGTTTCAACCGTCATTGTCCTTCATTTTAATAAAATGTTTCCAGAAAATTCATTTCAAATAGACCCTTTCTCTGACGCTTGGCAGTAGTCTTAGCTATAGAGTTTATCGTTTAATGGTATATAATTTTTGTAGAATTTTCGTAAAAAAATCAATAAAGCTCAATATATCTTATTATACAAGATATGAAAAAAATTTGTATATATTAATTATAGGGTGTCTTGAGCTACATCTTAAAAAATGATTTCTACAATCACAGGATGACCCATAAGTCGTTGGTGATACAAATTTTTTTTTCCAAACACGCCTTATGTTATTGCAGTTTTGCATTTTCCATCGAAATATAATGCATGTTTGTAAGAAAAAAAAATCTGGACGCAGTAAGTGCGTTATGGCAGCGAATTTTGATCAAATGCTTCATATTTGAATAGCTCAATTTGCTATTAACCTATAAGGTTGACCAAGAAACGAGTTTTTTCGGGAACACTTTAAGTTTACTTTCGGAAAATTTTGTACATTTTCAAACAATAAAGTTATTTTGATGAAACATGGCACATTGTTTTTACTATATAGATTATACTGGTAACCAAATTTGATGCCTGCTTTCTTAAAAAAAGACATTATTGCTATTAAAAAATAGTTTTATGAAAATTCACTACCATAACGCACTTGCTGCGTCCAGAGTTTTTTCTATTTTAATTATGCATTACCACTTCTATTATTAAGGCCAAATAGGAGATTTAAATGAAAATCTAATTATACAAAGTTAGGCATCTTTAATGGTGATTACCCATTGAAATTAAAATTCACAAATATTAAATAACAAATTAGTTGCATAATATACCATAATAGGTTATTAATAACAGAAACATATTATTCAGTATCAAATCACTTACATTGTTTTATACAGAGTTAGGCATCTTTAATGGTGATTACCCATTGAAATTAAAATTCACAAATATTAAATAACAAATTAAGGGACAAATTAGTTGCATAATATACCATAATAGGTTATTAATAACAGAAACATATTATTCAGTATCAAATCACTTACATTGTTAGAACCAGAGATTTGGCTTGTTAATTATTGGTCACCTTACACATTCCTGTACACCATGTCCACAAAGATGGTATTTGGATTCTTTGATTGCATTGTTAGAACCAGAGATTTGGCTTGTTAATTATCGGTCACCTCACACATTCCTGTACACCACGTCCACAAAGATGGTATTTGGATTTCTTTTATGAAATTCTGTTGTTTTGGTTGATTAGCTTTAACTGTTTTATTTATTTTCAGTCATTATCTTCTTGCTTAACTACCCCTGGCAACTATATTATTACCAGGCACCTCTCCTGTGGACCAGGCACCTTCTACCTGTTCACTTCTCAACGTTCCCCAGCTGACTTCCCTATTCGTAATTGTCTGTACCGACCACCAGCCACTACATTTACTTGTTTACTCTCCGACGCTCTCCAACTGAATCATAATTTTACTGTCTCTCCGAGCAGCCCTCGCCTTATCGGCTCTTTTGCCTTCGACCTGGCCAACCCGTTCTTCCTCACCATAAATCTCCCCACAAGTCTCTTATCACTAGATAGCAAACCATACAAAAAATTGTTTGTTTCACTTTATCTTGCTTTTTATTTCACGATATCTACTGCATTATCAATATATTTTACTTTAACTTAATACAAATTCTTATAAAATAACAACATAAAACCTCTTTAGATTTCCATTTAAATTATATTCCTTTAGTTCTATTGCACTACTAAAATAACTTGACCATTATTTCTTAATATTACTATTCTAATTTCTATCCTATGTCTATACATAGCAATATATATCCTCGATTGTAATAAAATGAAGGCCCGTGTCAAGTTTCGTTCAGGTCAATGAGTATTTTTTAAGTTATCGGTCGGATACATACATGCATATATATGTATGTATATATCCGAGCGATAACTCAAAAAATACTCAATTGATTTGAACGAAACTTGGCACAGGCCTTCATTTTGTTACCATCGCGGACGAGTTCGTCAATCAGCTGTAACGGACATATTTTTCCCCAAAAAATATACAAACATATTTTTGAATACGCTATTTTTTGAAAGTTTTAAAGTAACTGAAATCAGACTTTACATGTAGCTATAAATGAAGTGAATAAACCTCTGTTGTGAATTTTAAGTAATTTGGCTCACAAAATTTGTTTTTCCCAAATTAAAAATAAAATCTCAAAGACATGAATTGAAACAACTTAAGTGGTTAAAGTATGATGCCAGACAAAGACAGAGTAATCACCTGCCACGCGTAGATTGATACATATACCACAGGCATACATCATAATGCAACGATAACGTTCATACCCGAAATGTGGCGATCCCACCCTAATGACCGCTTTCGGGTATATTCGAATGCGCGGATTTGTAGGGGAAAATAAGGAAGTTTTATATCAGCTACTTGAATTAACGACCAGATGGAATAGTGTGTTTTGTTTATTTATTATGCCTTGACAGTTGTTTTGAGGTTAAGAAAATGATTGTATATTGCTTTTAAAATTAGAAACTAAAGAACAGGAACATGTTTTGTTTATTTATTACGGTTTGACAGTTCTGTTTTGAGGTTAAGTAGTTAGTAAATGATTGTCATTGAAATAGATATAACAACTTATACCTATACTATGCTTTTAAAATATATTAACGTGTTCTGTTCATTTATCATGGTTTGGCGGTTCTGTTTTGAGGTTAAATTGTAAATGATTGTATGGAAATTGAAGAATAAGAATATTAACCTTAATATTTGTTGATTAATTGTTCAAGCAGGTAAGTTATTTAAATAATGAATTGACTTCTTGGGTATGAATTAAGTTTCCTTCTGATAAGCTTTTGCAACTTTAATGAAATTTGTAATACAAGTTTCTTTTAAAGCGACTTACAGTACCAAATTTTAATTTTGTAGCGTCATAGAAAATTGAGTCTTGGGCATTCAAAGTTTTTTTTCTTAAAAGGAGCTAGAACAAGAGATTTGAATATTTTTGATATGATAATGATGATAATAGAAAGAGATAACTTCTTCAAATGAGTTTGTATTAAGAACTCTAAACCCGATCTTCGACGTCTGTTTAAACTAAAAGTAAAATTCTTATTAAAATTCACTATTATAACGCACTTGCTGCGTCCCGAATTTTTTTAAATTTGTTTTTATATATTGTATGGCTTTTCGTTCTTAATCTTTTTCCATTTGTTACGCGCTCATTTGAAGAAAAATTCCGAAAGTCTCACCATCGATGCCTCTCTATCAGTGAATTTTCTTAATGAAAATTCACTAAAATGCGGTTTATTCTTCCGTTTCTGCTCTAAATTAATATTTTCTGGTCGAACAGTTGTTTGGGTTCATTAGATCACTTAAAATTATTTGTAGGGTAAAAAAAATACAATTTGCGAGAATTTCACTTTTAAAGTTTTAGCGAATTCCCGTAGATTTTGGTTGGCAACAACGCGTAAGTGTGCGAGAATCGATCGTCCTGTGAGGACGAGTTCATGTCTACTATGGGGAAGCTGAAGGTGTGCCTTTCTGGATTTCCATCCTGACTCCGGCCTAAATCCATGGAAGACTCCGGATAAATTCACGAGGCCGCGCTTACATCAATTCGTCAATGCCATCATCTGTGTAGCCAAATCGATGTTTCATTTATATGGAAAACAAAATTAAGTTCCGCGAACTGTTACTTTGGTTTTCGATATGTTTTTTTTATAAAACGTTTTATACCTCTTTTATGGCTTTTCACAATTATTGAAATTGATTGTCGGCTGGTTTATTTCATAAAATGTGGTTACATAAGCTTGCACCCCCGCTGATACGTTCATTTTCCCATGATGTCTCGTCTTTTTATGTACCTGTTTCAAAGTTAGTTAAGCAAAACTGATTGGAGTTTTAACCACACTACTATACGTATGAATAAGTGAGTCTGGTAACCTACCTCAATGTAAATTGCCAGTCTTGTTGTAGCTTTGAAAACAACTATTTTTAGCTGAATTTCCATGGAAAAAATCGCTTGCGACAAGATCGCGACTGTAAAAATTCCATTTTTTTTATGTCGGTTTATTTTCGTGACTATGGCCAATCACCGAGGACAGGGAATAGTATCGCCTCACTATGCCGAATATTACGCCGACCCCTGCCTTTATGTAAGGAGGGTAGGGATCTTTAATGTGCCCAACATCGCGTGGTACACTAAATCTACATTTCCCAATATATTCAAAATTGTGTATTAAATTTCATTAAGATACGTTTAAATGAACGTGTTTAACAATACAGGGTAGGTAGAAACAGTGTGAAAGAAATAATACTTACTGAAATTCTATAACTCTTAAAATACTATTCTCTGCGGAAGCAAGTTCTTCGAGAAATCACAAGTATATAATTATATCTGGTATTCATTGATTGTTGTTGCCCTTACTTGGTGAAACTTCTCCATACTACATACAGACTTGGAGACTACTTCTCTGGCTTCACTGTTGGTTTTCGTTTTTGTATGTGAAGGACGTAGCCAGCGCGTAAGCTAACTGTAGCAAGTGGCCCTTACGAATTCTGGAAGTTCTAGGATGTTCTTTAACGTTTCTGTGACTATAGTTTCGCTGCTTGACAGCATTCTCAGACAGCATTCTCTGTCAACTATAGTCACAGAAACGTTGAAGAACATCCTAGAACTTCCAGAATTCGTAAGGGCCACTTGCTCCAGTTAGCTTACGCGCTGGCTACGTCCTTCACCAACGAAAACCAACAGTGAAGCCAGAGAAGTAGTCTCCAAGTCTGTATGTAGTATATCTGGTATATTTTGCTTTAAAATCATCTGTTGGTGGATATAAAAGCATATAGTCATATATAGATTATATTTAATTTTCGATCTTGTAAGCCAAAAACATGATATGTCAAAATAAAATTTTGGAGTCCATTCTAATTTCATTGAACCTGAAAATACACTAAAGTCAGGCAGATGTCAATATTGTAAGTCAATATTATGGTTTAGAAGATGAATATAATAAAAAACACAATACACTAGTTTATCAAGAATCAAATAAGCGATAAACCAGGACAGCTTTAATAAAGATCTTTTCTAACTAAATACAGAAATTTAAAAATTAAAAAGTAAAATGCTACATTGTCAAAAGCTCTAAAATAATTATGCGTACTTTAATTACAGATAAATAACTCCATCAAAGTAATAAAAGTCTGGACGTAGCAAGTGCGTTATGGTAGTGAATTTTCATAGAAATAAATGATCTGGTACCAGATATTTCTTCATAACTTTTTTTTCTTGTAACATAGAAATCTAAATTTTGGTGTATAGTTTACTCTTTATATCCCAAACTACCTACCAAATTTGGTTACCGTAGCTTTATAGTGAATTTTCTTTTAAAAAATCACTAATGAGGAGATCCCGACTTTCGAATTTTGAACAAATTCCTTCAAATGAGCACTAATTAGACCCCTGAGAACACATATCCGGGGTCAGTTTAAATTTGTATCTATTTATATATATATCACACCGATAACTCAAAAAATAATGGGCCGATTTTGATCAAATTGGTGAGTACCTTCCTTTTGCAAGTGGCTTGGATAAGTTAGTTAGCCAGGAAAATCTGCTTAGTTTAAATAGATTCAACAATGCTTTGTTTTAATTACACAGACGGTCAGGTCAGTTCTGAGCTGACCTTAAATGTATGGAATTTCGACTACGAAATTATAATGCATGTTTGTCAGGAAATAAATTCAGGACTCAGCAAGTGCGTTATTATTAAATGCTTCAAATTTGAATAGCTCAATTTGCTATTAACTTATAAAGTTCGTTGGCCAGGAAACTAGTTTTTTTGAAAACATTTTAGGTTTATTTTCGAAAAATTTGTGTACATTTTCGAACAATAAAATTATTTTGATGATATATGGTACATTGTTTCTACTATATAGGTTATACTGGTAACTAAATTCGATGCCTGCTTTCTTTAAAAAAACACATATTTGCTATTTAAAACATTTTTATTAAAATTCAATATCATAACGCACTTGCTGCGTCAAGGCTTTTTTATTTTTTGAAATAAATATTTTTTTGAAAGAAAACTTAAAATGTTCCCAGAAAACCTGGTCCGATTTTCCTGGCTAACGAACTTATCCAAGCCACTTACAAAAGGAAGGTACGTGCCAAATTTGATCAAAATCGGCCTATTATTTTTTGGGTTATCGGTGTGATACATACATAAAAAAATTCAAATTGACTCCGGATATGGGTTGTAGGGGTGCTAGTTCGTGTATGTATGATCAGGTTATGTTAAGACTTTTTAGGTCCAATAGAAAGCTACGAATAAGTCGAAAAAGCCAATAGGCAGTAAAAGTGTTATTGAATATAACGTCGGCTAAATTACGAAAAAGTTGCGCTCTTTGAGACTCTCAATATCTGTTTTCAGAAATGTGATTTTTGCAATCGGTCCTGAAATACATTTTTTAAAACTTTTATCACTGTTTGTTTAGTATTCAAAAATGATATAAAAATTTACGTAGTGCACATATTTTGAAAGATAAAATAGACAACTTTTCCCTTATTAACTTGATATTGGATTATTCTATAGTTAAATAGCATTTTAGCAAATTTTCTTAGGCAAAATTACTTCAGTTGACCCCTAGAACCCGTTCTCCGGGTCAGTTTCGATTTTAAATGTTTATGTTTATATTTATATCTACTGTGGTGTTATTATATATATATATATATATATATATATATATATATATATATATATATATATATATATATATATATATATATATATATATATAATAACACCACAGTAGACAAAGTCCGCACCCAGAAGTCTTGCACTTGTGCGGGGGGAGCTTTCACCTACACATATAGACAAAGGACACCACTCATAACTCATCAGAAGTCGGCCTTTCCACATTCGAGTGAAAAAGATCGACTGTCTGAATACGGGACTCGAACCCGCGATCTCCTAGTCCGATTCTAGAGGTTACTCACCTCCCGAGCTATTGGGCCTCTTAATATTATATATATATATATATATATATATATATATATATATATATATATATATATATATATATATCTTGCTGGATTATGATATACTTCACACACAACAAACAAACAATACAGTATACAATATAAAACCTTATTTATATGGTCACATTGTTAAAACATTGTCACAAATCAAAAACTTGCAGAAAATATTTCATGCAAACATGTATTTCATGAAACTTGTTGACAGATTAAACTATATATATATATATATATATATATATATATATATATATATATATATATATATATATATATATATATATATATATATATATAGATAATTTTCTTCAAAAGATTCGTAGATCATTCCGATGAAAACTCGCTACCATAACGAACTTGTTGCGTCCAGACTTTTAGTGAATTTTCGTAGAAAAAAATTCACTAATTGGGAGATCCCGACTTTTGAATTTTGAAAAAAAATTTGCAAATGAGCGCGATCTAAAACCCCTAAAACCCATATCCGGGGTCACTTTCGATTTTCATATGTTTATATATGTGTATGTAACACACCGATTAACTCAAAAAGTAATGGGCCGATGTTGATATAATTTGGCATGTACCTTCCTTTTGTAAGTGGCTTGGATAAGTTCATTAGTCAGGAAAATCGGACCATGTTTTCCGGGATAATTTTGAGTTTTCTTTCAAATTTGTTTTTTCAAAAAATAAAAAAGCTATAGTAACACAATTCGGTATGTAGGTTTACGATATAAAAAGTAAACTTTACACCAAAATTTAGATTTCTATGTTACAAGAAAAAAAGTTATTATAAAATATTTGGTGCCAGATCATGTGTATGAAAGTTCACTACCATAACGCACTTGCTGCGTCCAGACTTTTAAAAAATTCAGCAGGTCCTCTGTGTCCCATAAATTACCGGTAAATTGACGATATTATCAGCAGAGCGTAGGTTATTTAAATTTGACATTTCTACTGCAATGTTTATGGCATAAGTTTCCGTGTACACACCTGCAATGACGCATTTTTCAGTCCAGGCGATATTTTTGTTTGCGAATGTGTCTTGTCATTCATTTATAAATTACAAACGGTAAGCAACGGTAGTATAATAAGCGTAAAATTTTAAATGCAATTCGTGCTAAGAAATAAATATTTACTGTTATTACTTAGAACACCGCTGAAGCAGGTCGTATTTCCTTTCACTTTCGTTTCACAATCTTTAAATTATATATCAATCAACGGGACACTTTTAATTAACATCTTAACTTGCAAGATACGAACAACGATAATGTTCAGCGCTTTGTTCAGGTGTAATTTCTAATAATAAGATATCAGATACGTTAACTTGTTCATTTACCTATCAAATACAGATGTTGCGATTACTTCTCTGGCTTTAGATGTGAAGCCAGAGAAGAAGTCTCTACATAATATGTATTTAGTATGGAACGGTTCCATCAAGTAAGGGCAACAACAATTAATGTATTTAAGTATATGTAAAGCAGCCTTGGTGGTCCAGTGGTGAAAACGTGTGGCTCTGGGTTGTATTCCCAGAGGAAGCTCCATTTTCTTTTCAGTACATACTGTAAGATTAACATCAACTCGCGTTGTGGCACTGTTTTAACGAGTCAAATGCCTGTAAAACATTTTAAAATCTTAGAGGTAGCTCGTGCCTTATGGTAGTGAATTTTCATAGAGATAATCTAGCACCACACATTTTTTTATTAAATGCTTATATCTTTTTTTCTTATGTTAAAGTCACCCCTTCAAAATATTTAAGCCTTTTGTAGAACCTAGCCATGCTATTGCACACCAACTGTTCTGTTGTTTCCACTGCTTCAGTGCAGTATCTGCCTTTTGGCCACCTTACCCATCCTCATCAGGTGGTAGTTTACTGGGAGGTGTCCCGTGAAAAGTCTTGTAATTCTTCTCAAGTCGTCTCTGTTCAATTCAGCAAACAGTTCAAACTTCTTTGTTGATATGGTGATGAACCGTTTTGCCTGCCTTAAGCATGGCGGTTTCATCCAATGTGGAAGCATTTGGTTCCTCACCGAAGTATTAAGTTCATTTTAGTGAATTTTTATTTAAAAAAATTCACTAATAGAGAGGTATCGATGGTGAGACTTTGCAAAAATTTTTGCAAATGAGCGCGAAATTGGGCTCCTAGAACCCATATCCGGGATCAGTTTCGATTTTTATATGTTTATATATATATATATATATATATATATATATATATATATATATATATATATATATATATATATATATATATATATATATATATAAACATATAAACATAAACATTTAAAATCGAAACTGACCCGGAGAACGGGTTCTAGGGGTCAACTGAAGTAATTTTGCCTAAGAAAATTTGCTAAAATGCTATTTAACTATAGAATAATTCAATATCAAGTTAATAAGGGAAAAGTTGTCTATTTTATCTTTCAAAATGTGCACTATGTAAATTTTTATGTCATTTTTGAATACTAAACAAACAGTGATAAAAGATTTTAAAAAATGATATTTGCAGTTTTTTTTTCGGAGTATTTCAGGACCGATTGCAAAAATCACATTTCTGAAAACAGATATTGAGAGTCTCAAAGAGCGCAACTTTTTCGTAATTTAGCCGACGTTATATTCAATAACACTTTTACTGCCTATTGGCTTTTTCGACTTATTCGTAGCTTTCTATTCGACCTAAAAAGTGTTAAGTTAACCTGATCATACATACATTTTGTTTTAGATTTCTTCCTAAACTTTGACCTGAGTTATCTCATTTATCTTTTTATTTTCATTGTTAAAAAAATTAAATAATGGTTTCACTCAAATAAAAATACCTTTATAAGATCAGTTATCTGTTAGTGAATTTTCGTAGAAAAAATTCAATAAGGGAGAGATCCCGTCTTTTGAATTTTGAAACAATTTTTGCAAATGAACGCGAACTAGCACCCCTAGAACCCATATCCGGAGTCAGTTTGAATTTTTATATGTATGTATCACGCCGATAACCCAAAAAGTAATGGGCCGATTTTGATCAAATTTGGCACGTACCTTCCTTTTGTAAGTGGCTTGGATAAGTTCGTTAGCCAGGAAAATCGGACCAGGTTTTCTGGGAAAATTTTAAGTTTTCTTCCAAAAAAATATTTATCTCAAAAAATAAACAAGCCTTGACGCAGCAAGTGCGTTAGGATAGTGAATTTTAATTTTAAAAAATTAAATGGCAAATATGTGTTTTTTAAAGAAAGCAGGCATCAAATTTAGTTACCAGTATAACCTATATAGTAGAAACCTCAAATGTTCCCGGTGTACATATTGCTATGGGGAAGACTTAACTATGTGCCAAAATATAGCTGTCTAGGGTTACAGAAAATTTAAGTATTCAAATTTGAAACATTTATGTTTAATTTCACCGCCTTTCATTGTCAACAACTTATACGAGATCTAGTATGTTGTTGCCGTGGTAACGGAACATTTGCTATTATTGCGCAGGTCTGTTAGACGCTGTAACTTACATTTACCGTATGATATGAGGTCGTTTATATGTTTATTTGTTTGAGTCGACGAATTATTTGTGTCATTTGGGAAATTTTTATATACAAGTGCAAATTATTCCTTTATTAATGTTAGTGGGTGGATTAAACAGTGTTTGTTATGTTTTATCAACATATATAAAGGATCCAAGTTTTACAGAAGGGCTGATATTATACAGTGTGACGCGTTTCTACGGTAAAGCTGAATATAATTATTATTATACAAGAGACGAGAAAAAATTCTATAAGTTAATTATAGGGTGTCTTGAGCGGCATCTTATAAAATTATTTTGACAATCACATGCTGGCCCACAAGTCGATCGTTGGTGATCCCTACATTTTTTTTTTCGAACAGTCTTATTTTATTGCATTTTTTATCGAAATATGTTTGTAAGAAAAAAAATCAAGACGCAGTAAGTGCGTTATGGTAGCAAATTTTCATTAAATGCTTCAGATTTCAATAACTCAATTTGCTATTAACCTAAGATTTGTTGGTTAGAAAACCAACGTTTAAGGTATATTGTCGGAAAATTTTTGTACATTTTCAAACAATAAGTTATTTTGATAAAATATGGCACATTGTTTCTATTATATAGGTTATACCGGTAACCAAATTGATGACTACTTGCATAAAAAAGACATATTTGATATTCAAAGCATTTTTATAAAAATTCACTGCGATAACGCACTTGCTCCGTCCAGAGTTTTTTACTTGGATTTTTGTTAGGCCACAAAATGGTGGTGTTGAGGCCCTTCTTGCAAGGCTACCTGCTTTCTCTGTTCCTTTAATGCCTTGACGCCCTGGTACCCCACATCAAAGTTTGTTTGCTTTGCAAAACCAGTTGCTTTAAGAATTTTTGGCCCCCCCCAGGTCAGTCTAGATTCGGTTTTGAATGATTTTAGAGTCTTTAGTACTGCGTGACTACCTCAGGCGGTATAAATCTCTGTATTTTCAAGTGTTTTTTGTATGCATAAATTTATAGCAAGCCTTTTGGCTTTGAAGATGGTGAAAGGTTTTCCCAGGGACTTACCATACGGAGGAGTTGTTTGTGAGCCTTTCACTGTCTCTGCCTGGTGGTCACTTATGACCACGTCGAACGGAACTATAAATTCCAGTTTGGCTGGCATTTGATCTGTTGGTTTGCCAAGTGACTCCAGTGGAATAATTTCCAGGATCTTCAAGTGACCAACAAAGTCTCCCGGTTTGAATTTGTCTGCTTAAAATAGTACAAGGTCTCTTGAAATTCCGCAACACAGTTTTTAATACGACGGACATTGATCACCTAGGCGTTCTACCACATCAGAAAAAAATTCTTTGCCCTTTTAGTGAATTTAGTTAAAAATTGACTAATGAGGAGATCCCGACTTTTGAATTTTGAAAAAATGTCTTCACGCGAACTAGGTCCCCTAGCATCTATAGCTAGGGTCAGTTTCGATTTTTATATGTTTATATATGTATATATATATATATATATATATATATATATATATATATATATACATATATATATATATATATATATATATATATATATATATATATATATATATATATATATATATATATATATATATATATATATATATATATATATATATATATATATATATCACACCGAAAACTCAAAAAATAATGGACCGATTTTGATCAAATTTGATGAGTACTTTCCTTTTGCAAGTGGCTTGGACAATTTCGTTAGCCAGAAAAATCGGCCCAGGTTTTCCCGGAAAATTTTTACGGATTATGTAAAGAAAATGTCTGTGTTGTCTGCAGACCCTTAAGTCTCAGCTTCGTTATTGTCCTTCATTTTACTAAAATATTTCCAGAAAATTCATTTCAATAGACCCTTTCTCTGATGCTTTGGCAGTAGTTTTAGTTAAGTTTATAGTTTAACGGTCTATAATTCTTAGCTAATTTTTGTAGAAAAAATTCGTTAATGAGGAGACCGCGACTTTTGAATTTTAAAAATATTTATTCACACGAGCGCAAACTAGGTCCCTAGAATCCATATCCGAGTTTAGTTTTAGTTTTATCTGTTTACATATATATATATATATATATATATATATATATATATATATATATATATATATATATATATATATATATATATATATATATACAGGGTGATGCATTTCTACGGTAAAGCTCAATATAATTGCTTTTATACAAGATACGAGAAAAAATTGAATACGTTAATTATAGGGTGCCTTGAGCTGCATCTTATAAAATTATTTTGACAATCACAGGATGGCACAAAAGTCGTTGGTGATACCTACAATTTTTTTTTCGAGCACCCTTATTGCATTTTTGCATTTTTTTATCGAAATATGATGCATGTTTGTAAGAAAAAATCAAGACGCAGTAATAGCGTTTTGGTAGGGAATTTTCACTAAATGCTTTAAATTTTGATAACTCAATTTGCCTAAGGTTTGTTGGCTAGGAAACCAGTTTTCTCGGAAACATTTCAGGTTTATTTTCGGAAAATTTTTGTAAATTTTCAAACTATTAGCTGTTTTGATAAAATATGGTACATTATTTCTACTATATATGTTATACTAATAAACAAATTGATGTCTGCTTACATGAAGGAGGCACATTTGCTATTAAAAACATTTTTATGAAAATTTACTTCCATAACGCACTTGCTGCGTCCAGACTTAAAAATAAATACCTAATAACTGACCGAAACTATTTTTTATAAAAATCTAGCTTCTCTCAGAGATGTCAATTTCAAAAACAAAGTTTTGTCACTATTCAACTTTTGGATGTCCAACTTTGACAGCTTATTATTCATGAAGCACCATAGTTGTTACCATTGTAACTAAATTCGATCTTGTTTAGTGGAAAGTTTTTAGGCTAACCAAATATCAATATATCCTCGTGATCTTCTAGAAGAATTAATTTTTCTTGAATAAAAGATAAGGGGATTTTATTTACTAAATTATTATTTTATTGTGAAAATTCGTCTCCTGTCAGGGGAAACCCAAAACTGAGGGGCCCAACAACAATAAATATTTAATTATTTTAATGATGGTTCTAAATTATAATAGCTACCAAAAATAACCTGGAAACGTAGGTACGTCATTTTTCATGACTGATTTTTTTTACTTTACTCTAAACCTTCAATATAACAACAATAACAACTTTTTAATATTGTTGTTGTCGTTCTTAATTATTATTTTGTTCACTGTTTGAGAAAATCCCGATTGATCTTAATTACCACTTGGGTTTCCACTGTAGATAATTTCATAATGTTAAATACTCGTCTGATTTGATTTGAATTTTACAATAATTTTATTCAATTTGTAAAAACTCTATCAAAGAGACGTAACATATATGTTAGTGTAGTTTCAAATAAGCAGCCAGCGCATCATGTTTGCTTTCTTTGGTTGTCGAAAAGGCAATTTCGGAAGATATATTTACATTTATGAGGGCTTTAAAGTAACATTGTGCTCATTGTAAATCTTTTAAATTATCCTGAAAGTTCAACACTTTGCATTCAATCTTGAAGGTTATTATTGTTGTTTTGCTTAAGCTAGATATTTGTTATTCGCTCATATGCAGTGTGGAACACTTATATTATATTAATTGCGTACTATGTATTTATTTAATGCAGATAAAACAATTGCCTAAGAAGGGTACCGAAAATATGGTTTTTTGTAACTATGTTAATTAGAAAAATCTGTGGCTAATGGACTTGAGCTTCCGAGGCCATCTAATTCATTTTAACAACAACAATGTAACTATGTTGAACAATTTTTATTGTAGTTTTTTTAATTTGATGAACCGGTTCAACTACTTATGTCATTAGCAGGATGATTGAAGGATCTGTATATGATTATACGATAACTTTAATTCGAACAGAATACATTTATTTGCTCTACCTGGGGCTCAAACCCGGATTCAGAACGAACGTGTCAGAGTTGACAACCCAACATTAGCCAGTTTGCAGACTGCACCATGTCGGTGCTGTAGTAGATACTCTAGTACATTCAAAGAAATTTGAAATATAAACTTCAACTTCTGCCTACTTCTCAAATCTTAGTGGCGATCGTTGGGGATGAAAGTGTTTCTACCGCCCTGGGCAAGGCTGAACTTTTTGCCTCGTTGTTCGCCTGCAATTCTACTCTCAACCCACCTCTAAATGTTCAACCACCAACAGTCCCCAATGTCGCCCATAAAATGACGGATATCACTTTCGAAACTAAAAAGGTACGAAAGTACAGTTCTCTTCTCTTAATACCAGGAAAGCCTCTGGCGTTGACGAAACCCAGCAATTGTTCTCAAAAAATGCGCACCAGAACTTGCTCCTGTCCTGACTCTTCTGTTTCATACATCTTACAATAGATGCATATTCCCTAGTAACTGGAAAACTGCTCGAGTAGAACCCGTCCCCAAGAAAGGATCCAAAGCGCTCCCTAGCACCTACAGGCCCATTTCCCTCCTTTCAGTCGTCTCAAAAGTGATGGAAAAGTGTATAAACACCGAATTACTAAAATTTCTTGAAAAACACAGCCTAATCCACGGCAGGCAGTATGGATTCCGTTAGCGCAGATCAACTGCCGACCTCCTTTCTTTTGTCACCCATTTTGGAACAAGTCTATGGAACTACACGGTGAATCCCAGATTGTCGCTCTATACATATCCAAAGCATTCGATCAGGTCTGGCACGCAGCGCTGCTTAATAAACTACCGGCCTATGGCCTATCACCAAAACTCTGTACCTGGACAGCAAGTTTCCTCTCCAACCAGAGCAATTCTGTTGTCGTGGATGGCCATTCCTCTAAACTGTATCCAATTAATGCAGGAGTCCCTCAAGGTTCAGCTTTAGCCCCTACTTTGTTTCTTCTCCACATCAATGACCCCCTCTCTAGCACATCCAACCCAGTTCACAGTTACGCGGATGACATCACCCTACACTCAAATATACAATATTCTAGGCCTGTCTCTTTAGCCCAATTAGATGGGAATCGCAGACTCATGGAGGGTTCTGTCTCTGTGGATCTCCAAAAAATATTAGACTGGGGAAGTAGAAATTTTGTACACTTCAACTCCACCAAATCTCAGTCTTGCTTTCTATCTCATAAGAGATACACCAGCCCTAGACCCATCACAATGAACAACCAAGTTATTCAAAGTAATGATTCCTTTTTACTTGTTGGCATTTCTGTGGATCGAAATCTCAATTGGCACCAACATGTCACATCAATTGCAGAAGCGGCTGCTAAGAAATTAGGTTTCCTCTTCCGGGCTCGCAAATACTTTTCACCAGCTAATCTCTATACCTTATATACTTCACAAATAAGGCCAAACCTGGAATACTGCTCCCACATCTGGGGTGCCGCTGCCGCTTCTACACTCGCTATCCTGGACTCAATTCAAAAGAGAGCTATACATCTCATGGGTGACCCTATCCTCACCCAAAGGCTGCCATCCCTTGCCCACCGATGTGCTGTTGGTGACCTCTCTCTGTCTCTCTTTTATAGGTATCTGCACGGGCACTGCTCAGAGGAGCTTTATTCCATAGTTCCTCCACCTGCTGCCCCCAACAGATCTACCAGGGGAACAGAGCGAATGCACCCTTTTACTATCCAGGTCACTAGACATAGAACATCTTGTTATGCCCGCTCTTTTGTCCCGAGGACTTCCAAGTCGTGGAATTTCTTGCCGGCACAGGTTTTCCTTCTCCTCCCAACCTCCAAACCTTCAAGTCCAGAATTAACAAGTTGCCTCTTTCCTCCTTGTCGACACCCACGGTATGATAGTATTTAGGCTGTGAGCCCTCGTGGTGTGTTGTTGAAATACAAAATTAAAAAATCTGATATAAATAATGGTGACATGCATGCACATATCGTTGGAGGACTGTAACACACAGTCCTATATAAATAATTTTCAAACCTGGGCTTTTACTTTTAGCGCTCTACCCATCAGTATGGCAAGTCAATATGTTTGTTGACGAAAACAGTTTTATGGTTTATTATATCCATATGGTGCACCGAGAAGACGAGGTTAGATTAGAAGGGGAGAGAGAGAGAGAGAGAGAGAGAGAGAGAGAGAGAGAGAGAGAGAGAGAGAGAGAGAGAGAGATACCAGGATTAGTAGCCTATAGAGCCAAAATACCCAGCGCAAATGTAAAACCTTGCAGAGTACACTCATGCAGCAAACTAGACGTTATAATAATTCACAGGCACATGACATACTGAGTATCTCTGGTTGTGTGCTAAGGTGTATGTAATTATCTATGTTGGTGTGTGCGGTTACGTGAGTGCGGGGTCTGTATTCACGCGTCTTCGTGGCATTAAATAAAAGTTCGGGATGCAGCAAGTGCGTTATTGTAGTGAATTTTTATTAAATGCTTCAAATTTGAATAACTCAATTTCCTATAATTTCAAAAGTTGAATTTTGGTATGTAGTAAGATACTTCTCAAGGAAACATATCCAGCAAATTTCATTAAAATAGCTGTGTAATTTTCGGAGATAATTTTTTTTATTCGAAAGAAAACTAAAAATTTGAATAACTCAATGTCCTATAAACTTACAAGGTTGAATTTTGGTATGTAGTAAGGTCATTCACACTCTCCGCAGGGGAGCGTCCTGTCTCCCTTGCTCTGGTACCTAGTCTGGGACGGCCTGCCGGGGGGGCTCTCGGGAGGGGGGTATGAGGTACATGGCTATGCGGACGACATTGTCATCATAGTCCGAGGAAAGGTCACACAGTCAGTGTGGGAGCGCATGCAGACTGTATTGAAAGTGGTGGAAGGGTGGACGGTTGGTCACGGGCTCGGGGTGAGCACCGAGAAAGCAACCGTCGTGCCGTTTACGAGGCGGAGGATTTGCGACAGCCACAGAACTATCACTTTATACGGTAGGAGCATTCCAATGGCCAGGGAGGTAAAATATCTTGGGGTCGTATCGGACTCTAGGCTAACCTGGAATGGTCACATTGGAAAAATACTGCGTGTCACTAGGCGGCTATATGGAAAAACGTGGGGACTAAGACCAACAAGCGGATCCTCATAGCCACAGACAGCCAGGCAGCCCTTAAGGCACTAAGTAGCCCACGGGTAAATTCCTGGCTGGTGAGTGAGTGGCGAGACGAGACGAGCGACCTGCCTGGATAGAATGAGGTGACACTCATCTGGGTGCCGTGTCACTCGGGGGTCAAAGGCAATGAAGAGGCTGACAGTCTCGCGCAGAGAGTGTCAGCAGAACCATTTATGGGACCAAAACCGGCTCTGGAAGTGACAAAGAGCACTGCCAGGGGAGCCATTAAGTCCTGGGTCAGAAACCAACACAAGGTTTACTGGGCAGACTATCCAGGGTTCAGACATGGGAAGTCAATAATTGACGAACCTAGTGCAAAGAGAGCAGTGGAGTAGCTAAATCTTAGCACAGGACAGCTCAAAAACACACCAGGTCTCTTGACGGGCCACATGGCCGTCAAGAAACATCTGCATAACATGGGGAGGTTCGAAGGGGACCTCGCATGCAGAGTCTGCGGCGAGGGGGAGAAATCAGCCCAGCACATCTTGTGCGAGTGTAAAGCTCTGGACCGCAAAAGACAACTGATCTACGGTCAGTTTAGACCGGAAGCAGAACAATATAAAACTTCACCTTACCAATCGCTGTGCAGACTAGTTCAAGGCACAGTGATTTTGGAATGGGTGGAGTAAGACTAAGGGTATGCACAATCAGCCAGAGGTTGCAGTGCTATCGGGGCGGCAAGGCCGCGGACGAGCCCTGAGGGAAAAAAGGTCCTTCACAAGGCAACATATTCATTAAATTTCATTAAAATAACTATGTAATTTTCGGATAAATTTTTCTTTTCGAAAGAAAACTCAAAAATTTCCCGGAAAACCTTGTCCGATTTTCCTGGCTAACGAACTCATCCATGCCATTAATAAAAGCAAGGCACTCGCGGAGTTTAATCGAAATCGGTTAATTATTTTTTCAGTTATCGGTTGGATACATATAACCATACAAAAATTGAAACTGACCCCGGATATGGGTTCTAGGGGTCCTAGTTCGCGCTCATTTGAAAGAATTTCTGCAAAGCCTTACCATCGATACCTCTCTATTAGTGAATTTTTTTAAATACAAATTCACTGCACAGGAAGTTGCAGAGCGATACTTTAGGGTCAGAGAATGAGGGTTTACCTGCATAAATGTAAATTATTTTTAAAGGTCTATTTATCAGTGTGCGTGCGTGAGTGTGTGTGTGCGCGCGTAAGTGTGTTTGTGTGCCCGCGAGTGTGTGCGAGTGCGTGGGTGCCTGCGTGCGTGCGTGCGTGCGTGCGTTTTCTCCACCTTAAAAGCTCATTTGAAATAAGTTTACTGGAATTTCTATGTAATAAAAGTCTGGACACAGCAAGTGCGTTATCATAGTGAATTTTCATTAAAATATTTTTAATAGCAAATAGGTGTTTGTTTTTTTAAGAAAGCAGGCATCAAATTTGGCTACCAGTATAGCATCAAATTTGGCTACCAGTATAACCTATATAGTAGAAACAATGTGCCATGTCTCATCAAAATAACTTTATTGTTTGAAAATGTAAAAAAAAATCCGAAAGTAAACTTAAAGTGTACCCGAAAAAACTGGGTTTTTGGTCAACCTTATAGGTTAATAGCAAATTGAGCTATTCAAATTTGAAGCCGTTAATGAAAATTCGCTACCAGAACGCACTTGCTGCGTCCCGAATTTCTTTTCTTACAAACATGCATTATGTTTCGATGGAAAATGCAAAAATCCAATAAGGCGTGTTCGATTAAAAAAAAAAAAAGAGAATTTGTATCACCAACGACTTATGGGCTACCCTGTGACTGTAGAATTTTTCTATAATATGTAGCTGAAGACACCCTATAATTAATGTATACATTTTTTTTCGTATCTCGTAACGGATATATTGAACTTTATTGATTTGTTCACGAAAATTCGACAAAAATTATATACCATTAAACGATAAACTCTATAGATAAGGCTACTGCCAAAGCAACAGAGAAATGGTGTATTTGAAATGAATTTTCTGGAAATATTTTAGTAAAATGAAGGACAATGACGCTTGAATCTAAGACTTCAGGCTTTGTAAAACATTCGTCTTGGGACATTTTCTTTCCATAGCTCGTATTAGTTTCAGGTTCTTTGCCTAAATGTTGCTAATTTTGACGTTTTAAATCGCGACTTTGATGTTTTGAGGGAAACCCCAATTATTTTTTCTTTAAATGCCCATAACTCTTTTATCTTTTAACTTACAGAGCTAAATTTTGGTAGGTAATTTACTTATAATGATATAAATCCGCGTACCTTTGGTTGCCCTTACTTTGTTATTTTCGGAGCTAAGAATTTTTTTTGAAATAAAACACAAAATTTTCCGGGAAAACCTGGGCCGATTTTCCTGACTAACGAACTTATCCAAGCCACTTGTAAAGGGAAGGTATTCACCAAATTTAATCAAAATCGGCCCATTATTTTTTGAGTTATCGGTGTGATATATATATATATATATATATATATATATATATATATATATATATATATATATATATATATATATATATATATAAACAGATAAAAATTGAAACCCACCCCAGATATCTGTTCTAGGGGGCCTAATTAGCCCTCATTTGAAGAAATGTCAAAATTCAAAAGTCGGGATCTCTACATTAGTGATTTTTTTTAAAGAAAATTCACTAAAAGGCAAATAGTCGTAATATTATCGTTTATGTTATATTTTTCGTGATTCCATGATACATTTGTCCAAGCGGTTACAAACATGTTTCTTCAGCTGGTAATTTATAGGACCGTTTTCAAAGTATAATACGGATATTCTGGTATCTTATAAATATGTATTTTAATATCCTGTCGATGATCCAATGAATTTTTATAGCGTATTTAGAATTGTAAATATATTTTGCATGAATTCTTTTAGGCATCGAGTTCGCCTCAATTTAAATAAGTTTAGTCTTGGCCTAATATGCAACAGCTTGCGCTCTTACCACGGAGAATAAAAGTATTTTATATAATATTTTCTATACTAATTATCATGAGAAAATCATGTATTACTTCCACATCATCACGTGTGGAAGTAGCGACAAAATTTCCAATTTTTTTTTTCGCTTAAACGTCGTAAAAAGTATCAAAACATATAGAAAACATGATTTGAGAACGAATTTTTTTTGTCTGTCGGTCTATCTGTCTGTGGCCACGATAACTTTAGAACCAATTGAGATATCGTCTTGAAATTTGGTATACAGTTAGCACTTAGTTTTTGGGTAAAATCGGTTCGGGAAGTAGGGGATGAATGGGGGTGATTTGGTGAAAATTGACATTTTTTTGTTAAACCTCGAGTAATATGACGTTTTATGGTTTATTTATTAGTAAACTTTTAATTTCAAACATTTGGTATTCTGTGCTAAAATCAATTAGGTGTTGAATGTGTGGGGGTGGAATATTGTTGACACAAATTTCGAAATTGTTTTTCCAAAACGGCGTAAAAAGTCTCAAAACATATAGAAAACTTGATTGTGGAACGAAATTTTTTTCTCTATCGGTCTGTCAGTCCGCCGGTCTGTCGGCATGTACGTCTGTCTGTTTGCTGTACTTACTGTGATTTTCTATTTGTTTGTGTGTTTTCGGTTTGTCTCGATTGTATCGGTTTCCTGTTTTCATTATTGTGGTATGATAATATGTCTATTTGTATGGCCTTTATTAAGTTTTGTTTATATGTTTGCACCTGGATTTGTTCTGGGAATAATTGTTTCTTACTGTTTGTTTGTTGAATGTACTATTGTTCCCAGATTTCTATTTTTTTTTGGTGGTATTTAGTATCTTTTATTAGCTGTAATTGGTTGATCTCTGGTTTTTGGTGTTTTCTGTTGTGAATGTGTGTAGCTACGTTTGATTTGTAGCTAGGTATGTCGATTTTATCTAATGCTGGTATATATTCCTTGAATCTTGTTTCATTCCAAAAGATATATATATATATATATATATATATATATATATATATATATATATATATATATATATATATATATATATATATATATTTACTTA
This sequence comes from Tillus elongatus, assembly GCA_964006375.1. Lineage (NCBI taxonomy): Eukaryota > Metazoa > Arthropoda > Insecta > Coleoptera > Cleridae > Tillus > Tillus elongatus. The sequence goes on from OZ023266.1 coordinate 49,820,997, forward strand.
CTTTCCTCGCATCCCAACACACAGCTCAAATCCCTTGGATCTTCTTACTACAAATCCTGAATGCTATAAAATATCAGTCACCGCCCTCATCGGTCGCTCAGACCATGTCATGGTCACCGCTTCCTGCGCAATGCAACCCGAGGTCACACAGACATCACACCCACGTATCGTTTGGCCCTACAACTCCGCGAACTGGGACGAAATGCGAGATTACTTTTCCTCATTTCCATGGGCGTCTGTCTGTTTCTCTCATCCTGACCCCTCAGATATCTCACAAAACGTCACCGAAATTATCCAAGCTGTTATGGAATTATTTATTCCACGTACACAGAAAACCTCTTCAGCCACTCAAAAGCCCCGGTTCTCTAAATCTTGTGACAAGGCCAGACTTGAAAAGGTCAAAGCTCACAAAACGCTTCTACACAATCCCATCAAGAAAACCGTCAAGCATTTAACGACGCAAGAAACCGCTATGTCCGCATTCTTTCTGGGGCAAAAAACTTGTTTAATAACCACATCAAAAACAAAGTCCTCTTAAGCTCTAAGGGCACCAAACCCTTCTGGACTCTTGCTAAATCTATTGGGAATAATTTCTGCAAGAGCACGTTCCCACCTCTTGTCTCAGGGGATGAAATTGTTTCTACCGCCCTGGGCAAGGCTGAACTTTTTGCCTCGTTGTTCGCCGGCAATTCTTTTCTCAACCCAACTCCAAATGTTCAACCACCAACAGTCCCCAATGTCGCGCATAAAATGACGGACATCATTTTCAAAACTAAAAAGATATGAAAGATGCTCTCTTCTCTCAATACCAGGAAAGCCTCTGGCCTTGACGAGATCCTAGCAATTGTTCTCAAAAAATGCGCACCAGAACTTGCTCCTGTCCTGACTCGTCTGTTTCAGACATCTTACAATAGAGTCATGTTCCCTAGTTACTGGAAAACTGCTAGAGTACAACCCGTCCCTAAGAAAGGATCCAAAGCGCTTTCTAGCAACTACATGCTTATTTCTCTTCTTTCAGTCATCTCTAAAGTGATGGAAAAGTATATAAACACCGAATTACTAAAATTTCTTGAAAAACACAGTCTAATCCACGACAGGCGGTACGGATTCCGTCAGCGCAGATTAACTGCCGACCTCCTTTCCTTTGTCACCCATTCTTGGAACAAGTCTATGGAACTACACGGTGAATCCCAGATTCTCGCTCTAGACATATCCAAAGCCTTCGACCAGGTCTGGCACGCAGCACTGCTTAATAAACTACCGGCCTACGGCCTACCACCAAAACTATGTACCTGGACAGCAAACTTCCTCACCAACCGGAGCATTTCTGTTGTGGATGACCATTCCTCTAAACTATATCCAATTAATGCAGGAGTTCCTCAAGGTTCAGCTTTAGCCTCTACTTTGTTTCTTCTCCACATCAATGACCTCCTCTCTAGAACATCCAACCCAGTTCACGGTTACGCGGACGACAGCACCCTCCGCTCAAATATACGATATTCTAAGCCTGTCTCTTTGGCCCAACTAAATGAGGATCGCAGACAAATGGGGGGTTCTGTCTCCGTGGATCTCCAAAAAATATTAAACTGGGAAGTCTAAATCTTGCACAATTCAACCCCACCAAATCTCAGTCTTGCTTTCTGTCTCATAAGAGATATACCAGCCCTAGACTCATCACAATAAACAACCAAGTTATTCAAAGTAATGAGTCATTTTCACTTGTTGGCATTTCTGTGGATCGAAATCTCAATTGGCACCAACATGTCACATCAATTGCAGAAGCGGCTGCTAAGAAATTAGGTTTCCTCTTCTGGGCTTGCAAATACTTCTCACCAGCTAATCTCTATACCTTATATACTTCACAAATAAGACCAAACCTCGAATACTCCTCCCACATCTGGGGTGCTGCTGCCGCTTCTACACTCGCTATCCTGGACTCCATTCAGAAGAGAGCTATACGTCTCATTGGTGACCCTACCCACACCCAAAGGCTGCCATCCCTTGCCCACCGACGTGCCGTTGGTGACCTCTCTCTCTTTTATAGATATCTGCACGGGCACTGCTCAGAGGAGCTTTCTTCCATAGTTCCTCCACCTGCTGCCCCCAACAGATCTACTAGAGGAACAGAGCGAATGCACCCTTTTACTGTCCAGGTCACCAGACATATAACATCTTGTTATGCCCGCTCTTTTGTCCCGAGGACTTCCAAGTTGTGGAATTCCTTGCCGGCACATGTTTTTCCTTCTCCTCCGAACCTCCAAACCTTCAAGTCCAGAATTAACAAGTTGCCTTTTTCCTCCTTATCGACACTCACGGTACGATAGTATTTAGGCTGTAAGCCCTCGTGGTGTATTGTTGAAATAAAAATAAAAAATAATATTTCTTTCAAACTTGTGGGATAGCAATCAGTTGCAAGATAAAAACTGTGTATTTATACCGCCGAGCCTTCGGAATGATTCGTTCCGTTATCAAGGCTACAACATGGAAGAAAGGAATTAAAATTTATATCGGAAAAATGAAAATGTTTTAAATACTTATATATAAAGTTACTTTAAAAATTGAGCTTGGAAAAAAATAATGAATAATAACACACGTTTACAAAATTTTTTGATGTTAAAAAAAAGTTAATTCAAGTTGATAAGCGTCAATAGGACATATTTAAATTTAAATACAGTTAGCTTGCATATGCCAGATTGGCGATTGTTAACTTGAATAAAATTGAAACATAAAAAAAATGTAGATGTTTTTCCAAGTTCAATTTTAAAAGTCACTTTATACTTTAAACTGGCCCTGGATACGGGTGCCAGGGTGCCTTGTTCGCATACATTTTTAGATATGTCTTCAAATTTTAAAGTTAATTCAAGTTGATAAGCGTCAATATGACATATTTAAATTTAAATACAGTTAGCTTGCATATGCCAGATTGGCGATTGTTAACTTGAATAAAATTGAAACATAAAAAAAATGTAGATGTTTTTCCAAGTTCAATTTTAAAAGTCACTTTATACTTTAAACTGGCCCTGGATACGGGTGCCAGGGTGCCTTGTTCGCATACATTTTTAGATATGTCTTCAAATTTTAAAGTTAATTCAAGTTGATAAGCGTCAATATGACATATTTAAATTTAAATACAGTTAGCTTGCATATGCCAGATTGGCGATTGTTAACTTGAATAAAATTGAAACATAAAAAAAATGTAGATGTTTTTCCAAGTTCAATTTTAAAAGTCACTTTATACTTTAAACTGGCCCTGGATACGGGTGCCAGGGTGCCTTGTTCGCATACATTTTTAGATATGTCTTCAAATTTTAAAGTTAATTCAAGTTGATAAGCGTCAATATGACATATTTAAATTTAAATACAGTTAGCTTGCATATGCCAGATTGGCGATTGTTAACTTGAATAAAATTGAAACATAAAAAAAATGTAGATGTTTTTCCAAGTTCAATTTTAAAAGTCACTTTATACTTTAAACTGGCCCTGGATACGGGTGCCAGGGTGCCTTGTTCGCATACATTTTTAGATATGTCTTCAAATTTTAAAGTTAATTCAAGTTGATAAGCGTCAATATGACATATTTAAATTTAAATACAGTTAGCTTGCATATGCCAGATTGGCGATTGTTAACTTGAATAAAATTGAAACATAAAAAAAAAATGTAGATGTTTTTCCAAGTTCAATTTTAAAAGTCACTTTATACTTTAAACTGGCCCTGGATACGGGTGCCAGGGTGCCTAGTTCGCATACATTTTTAGAAATGTCTTCAAATTTTAAAAGTCTCGATCTCCTCGTTAGCAAATTCTTTTTGCGAAAATAACATATTTCTGCCAATTTGTAACGCAAAGTTCCGTTCGGTATATTTTCTGCTCCAGTTTCAAAGTTTTCACTTGATCTGCTATGTGCTCACAAAATTTATTAAGGGATAGTTTAAACTGTAAAAATCGTTATTATCGTTATACGGGCATAGTTATGTTTACTTTAATTCCACTGCACTGCATCGCAAATACCCTGCAAATAATTCTGCAATTGGCTCCGCATGATTTCGTCTTGGTAAGATTTGAGTAATTTATAACATGGAGATTTTTCCGACCACTGAAAAGGCTTATGCATAATGCAGAATACATGCAGACGCTCGTGACGACGCAAGGATCATTTTTCCTCTACTCAGTCTCCGGGGCATTGTTCTCTTATTAAATGGAGCTCTTCGGGAATAAGAGAGGTTTGATGATGCCGTTGTCGCCCTCTAAGTCTGACGACGACGACACATCAGCTGTGTGAAGTAAAACGTTTAAATCGACCCAGAGGCGTGCCAATTTGTAAAGACCGATTTTCCGAACAAGGATTTCAGACCTGGATTACCAGAGATCAAAGTCTCGAAGTTACATACAACTATTACTGTCTTTTAAATCTGTAAAGCTTGGCTTAGAAACCGAAAATCGTAGTTATTAAGGTAGTGCGGAATATTCGTAAAAAACTATAAATCGGGTCGTTTTGTTGCAATATTTAAAATTATGTTTTTTAGTGAATTTTCGTAAGAATTCACTAATGAGAAGATCGCGACTACTGCATTTTGAAAAAATTGTATCCAACCGATAACTCAAAAATAATGGTCCGATTTTGATGAAATTTGGTAGGTATCTTTCCTTTATAAGTGGCTTGAATAAGTTCGTTATCCAGGCAAATCGGGCCAGTTTTCCAGGCAAATTTTGGGTTTTCTTTTTAATGTAGAGAGCGTAGAATTTTTCAGCTGTATTTTGCCAGTCATCTGAACCACTGAATCTTCTAGGTCACTTTTTCGGGATAAGATGCAATTCTGTGTTTTAGAGGCAATTAACATAACCATGTTAGCAAAAGCTTTATTTATTTATGCAGTTAATTACTTCGACTCTCATTGATAATGAGCTGATTGAGTTTTCTAGGTATTTTATAAGCTCTGTATTGATAAATGTTTCCATAACTTCTGACAAAATTGGATGATGATTCCCCACATTAGAGCTGTCCTACTTTTTAGAGACAGGCTGGACTAGAGCTTGTTGCCTAGATGATGAAAATATCCCCATCTTATAAGACATAAAGTTGGAGTTAGTTCAGGAGCACACATTTTAAGAACTATTGCTTGGATCCCATCGGATCCTGATGCCTTTTTGATGTCTAAATTTTCCAATATGTGCTTAATACCACGATGCCTCAAAAATACTTCTCTCATTTTTTGACCTTAAGGATGGTATAGATCGTGGGTTGTTGCTGCGGATCAAGCGTGGAGTTAAATCAAATATATGGGCAAATACATCAGCACTTTTTGTTGGCGATACAGTGAATACTCCCTTCATTTAAAGCCAGGGAAGGAAAAGAGCTGGTAGTAAAATTTCCACCAATAATTTTGGCCATAGACCAGAAACGTCACATCATTTGAAGCCAAGGGAGGAAAAGAGCTGGTGTTCAAATTTCTACCTATATTTTTTGCCCTAGAATAAAAACGTCAGGTATTGTTTGGACATGAGATGAGTTTTCTCTCATATTGATCAGTGGAAGCCATTTCGGCTTGATCCATCATCTGCCTGTACCTATTCCTTGCTGATCCAAGGGCGACATGGGTTTTAGTGTAGTAATGAGGAGATCCCGACTTGTGAATTTTGAAAAAAATTCTTCCAATGAGCGCCAACTAAGCCCCCTAGGGCCAGTTTCAGTTTTAATATGATTATATATATATATATATATATATATATATATATATATATATATATATATATATATATATATATATATATATGTATATGTATGTATGTATCACACCAATAACTTAAAAATAATGGGTCGATTTTGATCAAATGCTTTTAGTACCTTCCTTTTGAAAGTGGCTTGTATAGGTTCGTTAGCCAGGAAAATCGGCCCAGGTTTTCCCGGAGAATTTTGTGTTTTCTTTCGGAAAAATTAATATCTCCGGAAATAACAAAGTAAGGGCAATCAAATTTGTGACGCGGGTTTGTATTATAAAGAGTGAACCATGCACCAAAATTTCGGTCTGTAAGTTTAAAGGCAAGAAAGTTATGTGCATTTAAAGAAAAGAAAAAGGGAGGTTTCCTCAAAGCGTCAAAGTCACTATTTGAAACGTCAAAATTGGCAACATATGGGCAGAGAACCTGAAACTAATAAGCATTATGTAAAGAAAATGCCTCAATGAGAGTGTTTTGCAAACCCTTAAGTTTCAGCTTCACCGTCATTGTCCTTCATTTTACTAAAATATTTCCAAAAATGACATATCAAATAGACCTTTTCTCTGATGCTTTGGCGGTGGTTTTAGTTAAGTTTATGGTTTAACGGTCTATAATTTTTAGCTTATTTTCGTAGAGAAAATTCGTTAATGAGGAGACCGCGACTTTTGAATTTGAAAAAGATTTCTTCAAATAAGCGCAAACTAGGCCCACTAGAATCATTCCCCGGGTTTAGTTTCAATTTTTATCTGTTTACATATATACAGGATGACGCATTTCAACGGTAAAGCTCAATATGATTGTTATTATACAAGTTACGAGAAGAAGTTGTACACGTTAACTATAGGGTGTCTTGACCTGCATCTTATAAAATAATTTTGACAATCACAGGATGGCCCACAAGTCGTTGGTGATACCCAGAGGTCTCAATTTGCTATTAACCCAAGGTTTGTAGGAAACCAGTTTTATGGGAAACAGTTTAAGTTTATTTTCGGAAAATTTTTGGTCATTTTCAAACAATAAGTTATTTTGATAAAATATGGTACATTGTTTCTACTATATAGGTCATACCGGTAACCAGATTGATGCCCGTTTGCTTTAGAGAGACATATTTGCTATTAAAAACATTTTTATGAGAATTTACTTCCATAACGCACTTGCTGCGTCCAGACCTTTTAAGTATTGCATTATTTTCGCAAATCAAATTTTAAGGTGTATTGTGAGTCGACCTCATCTCATGACTAGCCGTATATCCTAACTGTGAATGCGACCGGCGCTAAATTCAACTAGGCTTTAATGCGACCGGTCGTAAATGAGACCGGTCGTAAATGAGACGTCGTAAATGCGATTGGTCGTTAATTCGACTTATCTTCATTTCAACTAATTTTTATTTCGACTAATCTTTATACTAATCTTTATATCGCTTGGTCGTAAATGCTACTTAATAACCCCTAAATCCATGAAACATTTTGAACAGCTTTCTTGTTGTGACTATTTTTGGATTATAAGATCGGTTTCAGATTTATTTATTTTTTAAGATTTTTACTTCCGTGGTTAGAAGTAAATGCTTTTCTAAACGTTATGAATTTTGAAAAAAATAAGGATTGAAAATCACATACTGTAACATCATAACTAAAAAGTCTGGACGCAGCAAGGGCGTTATGGTAGTGAATTTTCATAAAAATGTTTTTAATAGGAAATCTAATTTTTTTAAGAAAGCTTGCATCAAATTTGGTTACCAGTATAACCTATATAGGAAAAACAATGTACCATATTTCATCAAAATAACTTTATTGTTTAAAAATGTACAAAAATCTTCCAAAATAAACTTAAAACGTGCCCAAAAAAACTGGTCAATTAAGCTATCGAAAGAAATATTTTACGAAAAAACGCTACCATAAAGCATTTGCTGAGTCTCGAATTTATTTTCTTACAAACATGCATTATCTTTCGATGGAAAATGCAAAAATTGCAATAATATAAGGCGTGTTCTATTAGGGAAAGAAATTGTATCACCAGCGACTTATGGGCCACCTGTTATTGTAATAATTTTATAAGATGCAGCTGGAGACATCGTATAATTAACATGTAACATTTTTTCTCATATCTTGTATAATAATGGATATACTGAGCTTTACCCTATAAATGCGTCACCCTGTATATATGAAAGCAGATAAAAACTGAAACTAACCCGGATATGGGTTCTATGGGGACTAGTTCGCGTTCATTTGAAGAAATCTTTTCATCATTCAAAAATCACTAAAATTGAATCCAACTCTATGAGTAAAATTGTGATGTCCAAAAATAAATATGAATGTAAAAAGAAGAACATGCCTATATTTGTATTATACATGTCAGAAAACAGAATACTTATTTACATGTCACTTTGAAAGATGATGTGACATTTGTCAAAATCATTTGTCAGTTGTATATGACATGTACTGTTGCTGTGGACTATCATTATGCACTATTGTATTACGCCTTATAAGAATCTTGTCTTTTTTTTGAGTACAAAAGCTTATTTTACTGTTTGTGTATTTTTCATCCCTTAACCTGAAAAGGTTTTCGTCTCATTTAACGTTGTGTGCTTAGCAAATTTGAGGTTTTGTGCAAGGTAAACATGCTACAACGGAGCTAGGAATGCAAACTGTAAAAAACTCGCCTTACAGAAGTCCATAGTCCATAGAAAGGAGAAACTATTTACCCACACCGTTTCTCCATAAAAAAACTTCCACTTTGCCCAGGTGAAAAGAAAACACTAAATAATAACGTAATCTGATTCGTTATTAGAATTAAATAAATAACTGGAACTGCTACCAAAGCATCACATAAAGGGTCTATTTTAAATTAATTCGCAGCAAATATTTTAATAAAATAAATAACAATGAAGATTGTAGCTGAAACTTAAGGCTTTCTAACTTCGTACGACATTTATACTGCATAGCCGTATTCATTACGTACTCTATCTAGAGCATGTCAAGTTTGACGTTTCAAATCGCGACTTTTTTGACGTTTTAAGAAGAAAAACTTAAAAGCTTATAACTTTTTTTTATTTTACGGTAGAGATTCAAATGTTGGTGCATGGTTCTCTTTTTATGATATAAACGCTCGTACCCAATATAGTTCTAACTTTGTTACTTCCGGGGATATAAAATGTTTCCGAAAGAAAACGCAAAATTTTCCGGGAAAAACTAGTCTTATTTTCCTGGCTAACGAACTAATCCAAGCCACTTGCAAAAGGAAGGTACTCACCAAGTTTTATCAAAATCGGTCAATTATTTTTTGAGTTATCGGTATATATATATATATATATATATATATATATATATATATATATATATATATATATATATATATATATATATATATATATATATATATATATATATGTATGTATGTATGTATTTACGTGTCACGTGTATATATAAAGTCTGAAACCGACCTCGGATTCGGGTTCCAGGGGTCCTAAATAGCGCTTATTTGAAGAATTTTTTTCAAAATTCAAAAGTCGCGATCTCTTCATTAATGAATTTTTTTAAAGAAAATTCACTAAAAATGACGAGTTAATATTTTTTGACTGGAAGATTAGAACAATTTCATTATAGCAAAAATATATATGTCCAAAAACAAAACATGTCTATAATGGCTACACGTATCCATTTGTAGGAAAGCTAATTAATAATTAAACGTCATGACGCAGTAAGTGTGATATGGTAGCTAAAATATTTCCCTCAATACACTGTTAGTTGAAGAGTTCCAGAAAATAAATAAAAACATAATTCATCCTAATAATTGTTCTTTAATAAATACTTAAAGTGTTGTCCATACAGTATTTGGCAGTACCCTAAACGGAATTGTAACTCGTTTTTAACATTTCTTCTCACTGCTTTTAACTCGTCAAGGTTTGCCGGTTTGGTCTTTGCTATTCTCATAAAAAGTAGCTCAAAGGAGTGATGATCTAAGATGCCACTCAATGGTTTCCCTTTAACTAATTCATCTGCCTTGAAATAGTGCATCTATGTACTCATGTACAGGTCTTGCAAAATGAGGAGGTGCACCATCGTGTCAGAACCAGATTTCCATTCTAAAAAAGAGTAACTAAATTTTTCAATTCATATTTTTTTCAACTAAGATTACTTGACCTATAACACGATTGGCAAAAAAACGAATAAGATATATAATATTTTTGTTTTTAACATAATAAAATGTATTTTTTTTAATGGCAATCAATATTTTGAATTTGGTGGTTTTGTACCCATAACTTCACATGCACTTTAAAAATAGTTACTAAAAATTACGGTTGCTATTTGAAAAAAAAAGATCGATGTGGTCATACCTTAAATTTTCTACATTGTTGAGATTTTTTAAAGGCTGCAACTTAAAATACTAATAGCTGTGTCCAGGCATGTTTTTTTTAGAAAAAGCTGGATTTGGTTAATTGAATTTATTCGAGGTTACAAACTCGCACTGTATATAAAACCATATAAAAATTTGGAACGGACTCATAATACGGGTTCGGGCACATTTAAAGCCATTTTTTGAAAGCCTTCAAGCTTGATTTCCTCAAAAGAGAATTCTATGAAAAATCGCTAATAATAGTAGAATTTGTATTGTCTTAAGAATATGTTTGACTTATAGCAGGTAAGTAATGCAAAATGCCGTGCAAATTTTGTAAGCGATGTAGCACTTTTAAAGTTTTAAGCTTACAAGTATTCTGGAGCTTGATAAGATAGATAATTAGCGCACAAACTTCCGCGAGCTAGCGAGTATCTTTTTATCCAGTACACGTATCCTTGCTTACTCTAATTGTTCATTAACTTTTCCAGCCAATTATAGTGCCTTGTGTGCTAATTCAAAACTCCACAAAAAGCGATTAAATTAAACCGCATAGCAAATTTTTGGCTAATTTTTATTTTAAAAAAATCGCTATTAGAGAGGTATCGATGGTGAGACTTTGCAAAAATGTTTTCCAATGAGCTCAATTTGGGACGCTAGAACCCGAAAGCCAGGTCGGTTTGAATTTTTATATAATATATATATATATATATATATATATATATATATATATATATATATATGTATGTATGTATATATATATATATATATATATATATATATATATATATATATATATATATATATATATATATATATATATATATATATATATATATATATATATATATATATATATATGTATGTATGTATGTATGTATGTATGTATTTGAGCGATAACACAAAGAATACTAAACTGATTTGAACAACACTTGGCACATATCTTTGTTTTGTTAAGACCGCGGACCATTTCATTAGCAAGCTCAGTCGACCGGTTTTTCTGAAAAAAAAATTGTTTTTGAAAACATATTTAGGTATCTAAAAAAAAAGTTATTTTGATTAATCTTGGCATGTATGTTACCCTGATAAAGACGTTACTATATACCAAAAATCAACTTCCTAGGTTTATAGCAAATTGAGTTATTAAAATTTGAACGATTTAATGAAAATTCGCTAATACTTGCTGCGTCCAGATTTTTTTTTAGTTTCATCTAATTGATAGAAGTTTTTAATGTGTGCGTTAACATAACTTATCGGAATTAAAAATGTATTGAAGTTAAAAATGGTATTATACATCATTTATTCATAGACATTGAAATATTTATTGAGGGATATTCAAAAGGCCAGTGATATTAGGTTATTGTGTTTACCCACTGGATACCTTATTAAATACAGATTTAAAGAATATTTCTCTGGCTTCACGCAGGTGTGTTTTCTTCTCTGTAACCGGTTTCGTTGCTGTATCATTGGACGATGCTGTCAAGCAACGGAAACAGTTACAGAGAATAAAACACACCGTTGTGGAGCCAGACAAATAGTCGTCAGAAGCAGATCAAGAGTATAGACTGTATGGTCACTTGTATCTGGAAGACAAGTAGAAAGCTGTACTAGCTATGTCAGATTTGCGACTGATAGCAAATAGCTCAGGAGCTCGTCCCGCACTATTTACGGAATTCGATACTTTGAGCCTTTTCGCTGATTCACCGTTTTGGAATACTAGTACTCTTCAAAAACATACCGGGGCCAGTTGTCCTGACTTATAACATTTCACAATCATTTGGAAAACCCCTTTTTAATTTTTTATTTTCTTAGTCCTTCTCTTAAAAAGTTTCTATACCAGGAGTCTTTCCTTGTCTGCTTCTGGGTAACCTGGTTTATCTTCGACATCTCATTTATTTGCGCTTCCCAAATAGTTTTTTCTTTGCGATACAACCTTTTAGATAAGCTTTTCAGGGTTAAGCAATGTCCTCCATTCTAGTAATAATTTTCCATCGTTGTTCTCTATGAGATAACTTGTAGTTCCTGGTTTATACTGTAATCTTCTTCTTACCGGCTGGTAGACTTGATTCAACCATACTTTTTTCTTTTTAGTTTCGGTAGCTTCAGCATTTCTTTGTATCTGCACCTCTTTTGCTTTCTTACACGTTTGTTGATCCTTTGAATTTGTCTATATTTTCTGTATGCCTATTCGTTTCCAACCTTTCCCCGTCTGTTCCGCTCGTATTAACTTTAGTATTCATGATGTGGTTTACGGTTTTCTTGCTCCTCTTCTCCAGTACTTTGCCACAGCTTTTAAACCTCTTTTTATGTCGTCCAGGCTGCTGCGAAAAAGGTTGAGTTTATTTTTCTGGTTGAAAGGTTTTTTCAACACAGCAGTTTACACTGTATAAAGTACACATAAGTCCACAGTTGGAATATTGTTCTCGTGTCTGGGGTCTTGCCACGGAGATAACTTTGTCCCTCTTAGATTCCACTTAGGTACGAGCTTTTTGCCTTATGTGAGTTTCGACTCTCACTGTTAATCTCACTTCTTTTGTCCACAGAAAAAAGGTTGGAGATCTATGCCTTTCCTATGGATACTATCATTGACTAGCACATCAGAAATTCTTCGTAAGCTTGTTAAACTTACGTGTTTATGTGCCAAACTCGTTTTAGCAAAGAAGCACACACCTTTACTGCGAAATTACTTGTCGATGTATTCGCTATTCGTTCTTTCCTAGTGCACCTAAACTTTGGCGTGCCCTTCTGATGGACATATAACCAGATATTCAGAAAGCAAAGTGGGGGGGGGGGTATTCGAAAGGGGTAGTTGTAGAAATCTTCGTGTGGGGGGTACTGTGTCATTACTTGAATATTTTTAAATCTATAGCATTGCACATAGTCACGAAAGATAACGTTTTCATCCTGTATTAACTCCAATCCCCTATAACAAACGTTTATCCAATGAGATAGCAGTTTACATTGTGTGAAACGTAGGTCGCTAGCTGACGCATAAGTTACTAAGAGACTTTACTTCGTAACCTATATTCCTTTTCCCGGTTTACAAAGATCCATAGAATATTATCAATGCAGAAACTTATTTTAATTTTACAGCTCGTACGAGAAGTTCGACGAGCCCTTGATTTAAATCTGACAGTAATAGGAACCAATCAAGTAAGAAGCCAAATGTGGCGCGAAGTTCAAACTTCTCGTTATACCGTTCAAAAAGAGAAAGCAGATATTTAAAGCTTATAACTCTGAACAATTGCGTAATGTTTATGTTTAGTACCCCGTGATTAAATGCTCTAATGCTTGTAACTGTAACCGCCTTAGTAATTTCTACGGTTACTGAATCTTCAGGTTGTTCATTCTTATCTTGGTCACACTATATATATATATATATATATATATATATATATATATATATATATATATATATATATATATATATATATATATATATATATATATATATATATATATATATGGTAAAATAGTGTTTTGATACCAATATTTGATCTAACCCTAAAATAAAGATGAAAATTCTAAATAAGGCCTCTAAGTTTTAATCAAATAGGTACCTGTAACGTACTTTTTATGTCTTATTAATTTTACTTATAGAATTAGTTTAATTTTTATTAAAAGTTGCTACCACAACACACTGCTTGACAGCAATTTTTATATATCGATGAAGTAAATGTAAAATGTAAATAGTCAGCTAAATATAAAACTACCTGACTTGCTAAACTGCCGAAATGTATTTTGGTGGCGTCTAATATTCATTCAATTATTATAAATGTCTCAAAGAATAGTTAGCCATATAGAAAATCATTACAATTGTAGGTATTTGTTTTTAAGTAGTTGCTTTTGCTTTTCTCGATATTTGTTTAGTTTACAACAAAATCAGTTTAGTTGTGTAGTAAGAAAGATACTGAGAACAAAGCGCACTAATCATGTCTTATAGAAGAGCTGGTGGTATGAAAAAATCTTCAAATCATGATTTTTTTAAAGAGGTTGTTTTTACTTTTCTCAGTATTGTTTTCAGTTTTTAACAGAATCTGTTTGATTATGTAACTTATAGAGGTCCAGGATAAGACCCAGTGATCCTGTCTTAATAAATAGTTAGGGGTATCAAAAATATTTTAAATCCTAAGAATTTATTTTTAATTTTTCCCGATATTTTTCACTTTAAAAAAATGTGTCAGATTATATGCTACTCATATAGAAAAGCAGAATATTGGTAATTACATCTGTCTCATGAAGCAGTGGGCAGCCTAAAAGTTTTGAAAATTATTAATCTGAAAGCTTGTAACCAAACCTTTTTTTTTCGCGCATGACAAAATTTGTTTTGCAAAATTTTTCTTATGGTACTTTTAAACAGCTAAATGTATAGTCAATTGTGGTATTTTCAAGCCTTATATTCTTTGTCATTCAGGCATTATAAATTTCTCCAGTGTAAATGTTCCTCGGTAGTGAGAGATAGTGCTGGAGAAAAGCGCCAGCGCCTGAGCGCTAACTTGACGTAAGTAATAAAAGTAAAAACCTTTAAGTAAAGCCTTTATATAAGGTTCAGTGGTAATGACGTGTACCCCTGAACCGAAGGGTACCGGGTTAGATTCCCAGGGTTTCCCTTCCACTTTTTCAGTATATAGTGTACATCAACCGAGGCTGAAGTTAAATGTCTGCACGTTTCGCCCTTCGGAAGGGGCGTAAAGCCGTCGGTCCCGTGTCCATGCGATGTTGGGCACGTTAAAGATCACTACCCTCTTTACAGATATGCAGGGGTTCGGCAAAATTTCCACGATAGTAAAGCGAAACTGTTCCCTGGCGTTGGTGATTGGCCATCGCGGAAATAGACCGATGTTAAAGAAAAAAAGCCTTTATATGTATTAACAAATAGCTTATTTACTGTTACCTATTAATTTACTTATTAAGTGAGTCAGATTTCTAATGAAATTTGCTACCATAACGCACTTGCTGCGATATAAAAATTTTATATATCGTTAAGTAGTTGTAAGCAAGAGTTGATTACAGAAATGACTGGCCTGTTAGTTTGCTGATCGCTGAAACACATTCGTCTGTTTGGATCCAAGACATTAAAATATGGCTAATGGGCGTGTAATTTCTGTCCGATATTTATATGCTTTTTTGTTATATACATATATTTTCTTTTAATTTGATGAACCGTTTCAACTACTTAGGTCATTAGCGAAATGGATTATTGAACAGTATGAGAAATGAGATCGTACGATGTGTGCTTTTGCCTGAGTCGCGAATACGATCCGGGAATGGACATTTCAAAGTTGAAAACTGGGCCACGTTGCCTTCATATTTATATACTTAAACAAAATAATAATTTAAGTGGCCTAGTTTACTGTGACTAATATTGTGAATTTTAATTGAAGAATCCTTCTTATTTTCAAATATAAACATAGAAAATAAACTGCTTTGAGATGGTTTCCATTGTTTACAATATTAATTAATTCCTTCGTATGATTCTTTATTCTCGTTATATGACAGGTGGATTAAACACTCATTAATGTCATAATGTATTTGCATAAATTAAATTTTTAGCACGCCATCTCTTAGATAATAGCTGATCTACAGATCGTTGCTACACGCCCTGGTTTCAGCAGCTATATTGACAAAATAACTAAGCAACAACTAATCATATTGTACATTTCAGTTTCAGCTACGTTTTTATTTGAAAACCCAAAGTCCTGAAATTTATTCCTGAATGCCTAGAATGCCTATTTTAGGCAACGAGTGATTCTGATCAAATTATGTGACAAAAAATTGTCAAACCATGGTTTTGCGAAAACGATGTATTTTCTTTATAAAAGCGATATTTCCTAATTTTTTTATTATTTCCTTCCTTAAACCTTGATCTTTCTACTATATACTATACTTTCAGTCCAAAACTTTAATAAAACATTTCATCAAGCTACAAACATAGTGTATTTTAAACATTGACGAATTTGCAGTTTACCTCCCGGTCGGCTACAGACAAATTGACTGTTGATAGATAAAATTTGGCATCTTACATGCATGTTGACACTATTTTGACCTTTTGCTTTCACGTATTTACTGAGTTATTTACATTTAAACTTCTTCGCTGGCCTGGTGCGGTAACTTACAAATTATTTTTTTCACAATTTCTTTATTTGTTCGCTTGCTATGTTCACGCTCCTTTCCCTGTACATCCATTCCCTCGCAGTTACCTATCACTTTCTATTTCTCAGATTACACCCCGCTGTGTTTTCGACTGGATGATGAGTGGGGGGTCCCGCTACTTCGTCGTGGGAGGTTTTTCGGTGCCCTCCTGCATGCCTGCAGCCACCTTCAATGCATAAACCACATGATCAAAACTGGATTCGGAACCCCCAAGAAAGTTACAGGGCCCGCGGCGAATGCGGGGTAGACATGGTTTCAAGGAGGTATGGCTGCAAAGTATAAACAAGACAGCTTTTTAAAGGTTTGACTAAGCTGGTTTTTCGCATTTTCTACACATGTTTCCTTTTTTACCTTTCCCACCGAGCACTCGTATTCACTCCTGGTCCCGCAACTGTTTTGAGGATTGTTCGCAAGAAAATTTTCTTGTGGTTTGTGCACCCAGGGGGGTTTTAAGCATGTTTCTGACAAAACTTTCTGAAAACTCTCCGGGAGGTACGCTGTAAATTTGCCAAACATTTTATTGAATCCCCCCTTTTAATACAAATTTCATAACACAACAAGCAAGCTTATGATTCGGGATACATAGTCTTTGCGTTTGAGCTACTTCACGAAAAATAATCCCAACATGGTAGCTCTATGTTTTCTTTCGTGCCTGTCAATAAATAAATGAACAAAAATTTTAGGCAGACTACGGTCTTTTTGCCAGTTATTAGCACGCCCCTGATTGTTCTTTGTCTAGTCCGCCGTTCGGCGCGTTTCAGGGACATTCGAGAGACTGAATCTGGGGCGTTCAGGCTGGAAGCTGTAGGGACAGGACACACGGCATCTTGGTGAGCGTGCACCGATATCGCGGCGGCAGGCCGGGCCCTCCCTCTCAGTGTGTTGTGTAACGTCGGGACGCCCATCACACACACATTTATCTGTCTGACTGACGTCCCATTGTCTCTCTCACCTTGCGACATGATCGCATACATGCAATTGTGCGTGCCAACTTGACGTTGTCACACGTGAATTGTGTTAAAGTTGACTTGTGATTTTGTGTTTTACAATGGTGTGACTGCTGCAGGAAGCTCTCTCAGATCAGGATAGTGTCTCCGAGGACGAGATCCTGCTTGGACAGGAAGAGTATTGTCTAATGTTGACTCACAGTCACAGCGATGGAGAGTTTCCTATTTATAGTCAAGGTGAGTTCATTCATAGCCCCTGTCGAGATTTATTGTTTCAGCTTTCAGAATTCAGAGCAGAAGTTAGGTTATGTCACGGAGTCGTGTAGGGTTTCGTTTCCCTTAATTTGTTTTATTACGGTTGTCATAATTGGCTACATGCTAATGTCACATCAACCCTAGATAAATAGCAAATACCTCCAGGCTCAAAAGCAAATAAATCTTAAACCGTTTAATTAATGGTCGTATTTTAGTTGTCCATCCAAAAATGATTTGAAATAATTTTATTTGGGACTGAAAAACGCTAATATTGTTGACATTTGCTTAAAAGCTAGTTTTAAAGACGTGAAACTGCCTAAAAAAACAACTTAAAAGTGCAAAATAGTTAATAGATGAATTTTAAATAACCAAGTATTACACATTTTTTGAAATCGGCGCCAATTTGATACCAAACCTGGTATTATATACAAAGTAGAGAAGTAATACAAAGTTAGTCACTGGTTTGTATTAATTCTGAGATCAACTGAACTATTCTACTTACTAGGTTTTAATAGTAATAATAATCATATATTCATTGTCATAATGACAGCCACACATTGACACATGACTTGTCAGCATCTAGAATACTGAAGTTAATTTTATTTAAAATAAATAACAACAAAATGACGAACTTAAAATTTTGGTGTGCGTTATCGTAGCGAATTTACATAAAAAATTCAAATTTTAAAAAATCCCCAAAAAATGGAAGTTTAAAAAATGATTCCGAAAATAATAAACTTGGTTCAGTGAACTTTGTTATACATGTTTTTTATAAGGACTATTACATTCCAAAATTGAATTTGCCAGGTAAATAGCAAATTAAGTTATTTATATATTGACTTTCCAAAAAATCAGAATACCCACTAAGAGCGGGCCAGTTGCAATCAAATTTTCTATACTACTCTGTTTTGTCTCTGATAAGAAACGATAACAATATGGACAACAAAAGGATAAATTTGCAGATTACCTCCCGAACGCTTTTCAAAATTTTTTCCAGAAATATGCCTAGGCCCTCCCCTGGATGCATAAACCCCCAAGGAGGTTATTGGTCCAGGAGTGAATAGGGGTGCTGGGCGGGGTAGATAGTAAAAAGGGAATATGAGCAGAAAATGCGAAGAAAACGTCCTGAAAGCTGCCTTTTCACGTCTTGAATCCATATCCCGCTTAAACCCTGCGTACCCCGCACAGCACCCCTATTCCCCAGGTCCCGTAACTTCCTTGGGGGGTATGAACAAGACATTTTTTCTTGTGGTTTATGCAACGAGAGTGGCTGTATGCATGCGAGAGGGGAAGGAGAATCCCCACGGTGAAGCAGCACTACCACCGCCCGCACTTGCAACGAAAGGGGGGTGCTGCCTTGTCGTGGGGATGTTCCTTCCCCTTCTCGCATGCATACATTCACCCTCGTTACATAAACTGCAAGACAAATTTCTTGAGATCAGCCCTCGAAAAAGTTACGGGACCTGAGGCGAATGGGGGTGCTGTGCGGGGTAGGCAGGTTTTAAGGGGGATATGGCTTCAAGGTGTGAAAAAGAAAGCTTTCAAGCAGTTTTCTTCGCATTTTCTGCTCATATTGCCTTTTTACTACCTACCCTGTCCAGCACCCAGTCCCGTAACTTCCATGGGGGGTGTGAACAAGAAATTTTTCTTGTGGTTTGTGCATCCAGGGAGTTCTAAGCATGTTTCTGAAAAAAAATTAAAAAGCGTTCTGAAGGTAATCTGCAAATTTATCAAAAAATTTTTAACAGCTGTACACTTTTAGTGAATTTTCGTAGAAAAAATTCACTAATGGGGGAATGAGAATTTTGAAAAAATTTTTGCAAATGAGCGCGAACTAGGACCCCTTGAACCCATATCCGGGGTTAGTTTCAATTTTTATATGTTTATATATATATATATATATATATATATATATATATATATATATATATATATATATATATATATATATATATATATATATATATATATATATATATACATATATATATATATATATATATATATATATATATATATATATATATATATATATATATATATATATATATATATATATATATATGTGTGTGTGTGTGTGTGTGTGTGTATCACACCGATAACTCAAAAAATAATGGGCCGATTTTGATAAAATTTGGCACGTACGTTTCTTTTGTAAATAGCTTGGATAAGTTCGTTAGTCAGGAAAATCGGACGAGGTTTTCCGGGAAAATTTTGAGTTTTCATTCAAAAAAAAATTCTTATCTCAAAAAGTAATAAGCCGATTTTAATAAAATTTGGCATGCACCTTCCTTTTGTAAATGGCCTTGATAAGTTTGTTAGCCAGGAAAATGGGACGAGGTTTTCCGGGAAAATTTGGGGTTTTCATTCATAAAAATATTTATCTCAAAGAATAATGGGCCGATTTTGATAAAATTTGGCATGTACCTTCCTTTCGTAAATGTCTTTGATAAGTTAGTTAATCAGAAAAATCGAACGAGGTTTTCTGGAAAAAATTTGAGTTTTCATTTGAAAAAAAATTTTATCTTAAAAAATAAAAACTCTATGATAACCAAATTTGGTAGGTATGTTTACGATATAAAAAGTAAACTATACACCAAAATTTAGATTTCTATGTTACAAGAAAAAAAAGTTATAATAAAATATTTTGTGCCAGATCATTTTTATGAAAATTCACTACCATAGCGCACTCGCTGCGTCTTCGACTTTTTTAAATTTTGTTTTATCAAAAAATTATCTCTTTAAATTTTCTTGGGTTTGAAGCAATATTTCGTGCTCCATTTATCAAGTAATTCGAGTCATTATGCCTAGGCGTCGTTTACGGAACAATTACAATCATTTAAGTGAATGCGAAAGGGGGCACATTGATGGTATGCGGCAAGCTGGTTTTTAAATCACAAATTTCCTACCGCATAGGACGTAGTCTATCAACAATGTTACAGTGTTGGTCTGAAGAAGGAATCCATAACCGTCCGCATGGATCCGGACGACCTCGAGCAACTTCAAGACGAGGAGATCGTCATTTGAGGATTGCGGCTTTACAGGACATAGTTTCCATAACACGGTCGATTGGAAATGCTTTGGTTGGGAGTTTTACAACAAAGAGTCTCTATGGCAACGATATATCACGGAATGCACGCTTTTGGGCTTTGTTCGTATAGACCATTTTTATGTCTCCGACTAACACCTCGCCATCGTGCTTCTCGGTTTGAGTTGCGTAAACGCAGATGGAAGTGGAATGGTGCAAGGAATCGTGTTGTGTTCTCTGACGAGTCCCGATTCTGTCCTTGGGTCCACGACGGTCGCAGAAGAGTAAGACGATTACGTGGAGAACGCAGAAATTTAGAATTTGTTGTGGAACGGCATATGGCACTTACACAGGGCGTGATGGTATGGGGCGCGATAACAGACTGTAGTAATCCACCTCTAGTTTTTATTGACAGAAGTTTGAATGCAAATGGTTACGTACGAAACGTACTGCAGCTTATGCAAAGAGATAAAAATAAATAGAACTCCAATACCTGCATTTTTGAAGAAGTTTGTTAATTTAATTGTTATTCCTTTCATTAATATTAAATTAATAATCAATAGGATGGATGAACCTGCAAATCACTCCATATTTTCTCAAATCGTAGAATCAAACTGGAAACGGCCACTCTCATTTCTTTTCCGTGGTGATTTTTGCTCGATACTTGCTCTTTATCACAGCGACCGCCGAAAACACGGCTTCACACAAGTATGACGTCGAAAATGAAATTAAAATCCACTTATCTTTACCATTTTGAAGGGAATATTGATTTTTTATTGAAATCCAAAATTATGTCAATTCTATGCTGCCAAACATTCTCTTCGTCTGCAGAAATAAATTCACACGGAGCACTTAGTGTCTCATGGAGCTTAATCCGCGCTAACCTATCAAAATATTAATTTGGTAAGTATTTCTCAAACTAGATAATTATCTGTGATAAGTGCTTTTCAAAGATGGTTTTAGCGAGCTTTCATTAAGAAAAATTCGCTAATAGAGAGGTCATGATGAAAAGCTTTTAAAAAAATTTCTTTAGATGAGCGCGACTTTGGGTCCCTAGAGCCCAAAAGCAAGGTCCGTGAAAATTTATATATATATATATATATATATATATATATATATATATATATATATATATATATATATATATATATATATATATATATATATATATATATATATATATGTCCAAGCGATAACTCAAAAAATATCAACTGTTTTGTTTTGAAGGAAAATTGGCACATGTCTTCATTGTATTAAGACCGCGGACGAGTTTGTATATCAGCTATAACGGACATGTAATTAATTGTTACGTATACTTTGAATATAATATCCCGGGCATGAAGCCAATCTGGAGTGTCATGTAAACAAAACGTTAGCTAACGCGTGCTTACATGGCGGAGAGGCAGCGTCGTTGCCTTCTAAGCATAAGGTTACGCGATCTAATGCAGCTCGATGAATGTATGTGTTTTTATGTTTTATTTTGAGATTTGGAGAAACAATAGTGCACAGATTTCATACGTGTTGAACAAGTTCTCATTTTTGGTTAAAACGCCTGAATAAGTGTGTCACCTTTGAGTCTGAAATTATAATTTTGTTATTGTTGATATTGAAAAAACCAGTTTGATTAGGTTAGCTAAAATGAAATCGTACTGGCGATTATAAAGGAAAAATAACTGCTACGTTTATAATTTGGCAGATACTTTACGTTTCTAAATATGATTAAGTTTCCTTCTGGAAATCTTTTGTATAACTTAAATTAAATGTGCAATAGAAGTTTCTTTTAAAGAGACTTACACTATCTACAGATATAGCAAAATTTAGTTCTTTAGCTTCCTAGAAAATTGAGTTTTAGCATTTTTATCAAAAGGAGTTTGAACGCAAGAGTGTCTTGATAATAGAGAGATATCGATGGTAACACTTTCGAAAGAATTCTTCAAATGTGTGCGTAGTAGGACCTCTAAAGTCGATCTTTAAGGTCTGTGTAAGTTTAACGTATTAACTTTACTAATATGCCGTATAATAATTGTGTACAATTCTTATGAAAATTCGCTACTAAAACATTGCCACGATAGAGTCATCATACACCGTTGTAATAAAACAAAACGATTGCTTGCCTACCATATCCTCACAGTTCTTTGAGGAACCTTGCCTACAATGGACGAGTTTTAATAAAATTTACTACATTCACTTCATATTCTAACACCTGATTTAGTGCAGGACTCAGATGCTTTGACGCAAGCGCTTCCCTCTGAATACTGCAATAAATCTATAGTGCACCAGGGCTTTGCTTCGAATAAGTGCCTATAATCCATCCTCCATAGGAACCAATTATGGAACAAGCTCCATTAGTAAATACACCAACGCAGTTACTTCAATCCAAATTGTTTTGAGGTATAAATATGTCAAGGTCTTGGAACAAGTTTTGAACCTTTGCTCCTACGGTAATATTAAAAAAAAGCAATTTCATTGCCATTTATGAATCGTACATAGCATATTAAATAGCCATCGTTTCTATTAACCGTAGCTGCAATCCCATTCCTTTGATTTTTTTCAATTGATTGATTGTTGAGGTCCTCCGGCATATGTTGTATTCTGCGATTAATTGTGTTATTGGACAAATGCACTTTTGAAAAGAGTTTTCCAGCAGACTCATCCAGCCTGATGTTCACCATATCTACAGCAGCCGGTAGGATAAGTTATTCTGCGATGGTCTGGGGCTTCTTACATTTCGCAGTTTTAGAGTGAGAGCCACAACGATCAGGCAATAAAAGATAGTGCTGCAAATTAGATCATACCTTCCACATAATCTACTCATCTCAGAAAGACATTCTTATGAAATGAATTTAGTGTCCGTGACTTGATCACAAAGAAAATATTCGTATTCCTGTACCCCCAAAATTCTGAAATGTTATATTACTCGAGTTTTAACAAAAAAATGGCAATTTTCACCAAATCACCCCCCATTTATCCCCTACTCTCTAAAGCGATCTTATCCAACCACAATAAGCGTTCTTATGTTAGATGCTAACTGGATACCAAATTTGAAGATGATATATCAATTCGTTCGAAAGTTATTGCATCTACCAACAGACAGACGTACAGGCCAACAGACCGACGACCGACAGACAAAAACATTTTCGTTTCAGAATCAAGTTTTCTATATGGTTGGAGACTTTTTACGCCATTTTAGCAACAAAAAAAATCCTAATTTCTGTCATCGATATTCCACCCCGACACATTCAACCTCTAATTTAATTTTAGCACAGAATACCAGATGTTTCATGAAATTAGAAGTTTTATAATAAACAAACCCTAAAACGTTATATTACTCGAGTTTTAACGAAAAGATGTAAATTTTCGCCAAATCACTCCCCATTCATCCCCTACCCCCTGGACAGATTTGACCCAAAAACAATCCGATCCGTTCCTTTGTTGGGTGCTAACTGCATACCAAATTTGAAGACGATATCTTAATTCGTTCTAAGCTATTGTGGCTACAACCATACAGACCGACAAATAAAAAAATTCGTTCCCAAATCATGTTTTCTATGTTTTGACACTTTTTACGACGTTTAAGCGAAAAGATATTTTTGAAATTTTTGTCGCCGATGCCATACACACGTAGTGACGATGTGGAAGTAATAAGTATGTTTCAATTGCAAAAATTTATGGCAGTAATCGAAAGAACGGGCATTGGAGATATTTTGACAGTTGTTTGATAGTTGCCGAAATAGGCGTTGTAATATCTAGCAACGTATATTTTGTATTGAAAGCATTATAAAATTGAGTTCCATAACTCAACGGTTATTGCTGGTCAATTCATTGCTCGTGGTGTACTGAGTCAAAAGGTATTTAATGAATTTAATATTCATTAATTATATATAATTAATTAATTTAATAATTCCATATTACTTGTGTAAGTGACAAAATAATGGGTCAGTCGAAAAACAAAATTAACAGGTTGAAGACGACAATTTTTTGTAGTCGAAGTCGAGAGACAAGGGACAGCAGCGCTAAAACTTATCTGTTACGAGCAGTACCCAAAAATTTTGCACAGGATGAACTTGGATCGGTACAAAATACCAGTAGTTTAGACGTTATAATCTTGAAAAATGTACGTTTATGTTCCAGTTCTTTCAAACTCCAGAAATCACGAGGTTTGATTAGTTTCTAAATGACGTGTACATTTACTTGGGAGCATATACTCTGGTGCCAAAACTTTGATACACAATACACATTCTGATCTCTCTTCACCATTCACTTCTATCCACGTAAAACGAGGATATAGATATGTTTTGAGATCGCTCTGAGAATTTGAATGATCAATTATAACTCTGTATGAAATTTCATACTTCTAAAACAATTCACTTTTCAAAATATTAAAGAAAAATTGACATTTTTTAGTTTTTGTCTATATCTAGTTACCCATGATTTTTTCAAATCTTGTAACGATTACGTTTCGTTGCTGCTTTAATTATTCAAAATAAACCCGTAATAGACTTAATTAAGAGCCGACAATCCAATATCTGTAAGGCAATTCATGTTTTGATTTCAAAATTATTTTCATGAAAAGTCGCCAAATCTTCAAGTACCGTAAACCCCTTTACTGCATTTCTAATTTGTACGCTAAAATTCAATATATGTTTGTCACGTATTATTATTCAACAAATATTTCCAGGAACGAAATAAGCATTGAAAATATACGTTAGGAATGTTCGAGAACAAAATATTGTTTATCTTGGAATTTTCCGTAATCGGTGATGTCACCCAACGACCGTTTGAAAACGCTGGCGGCAAAAACCTTCAACTGTGAACACGGGAGGTGCGACGTCGTGATTTCACCACCAATTTGAGGTCTCGTTTTATCTCATTCGAGGAATGGAGGCTAGAAAGAGCTCGCGCAAAGCCACCAACCGCCACAGTAAGAATTTTTGCGTGCAGCGACAATTTGCAGAACCCGAGACATTAGCAGGGACTCTCTGCTGAGCCTTCATAGAGTGAACACCGTCAGTTTTCGGTGGCTATTAAATTATCTTAAAGCGGGCTTGTAATGTCCTTTCTGTTATCTGTACCACCTAGTAATTATTGTCAGTGATTGTTCGGAGTGATTCAAGTGATTTTCAAATTTGATTTAACATCGTATTCAGCATAAAAAACGCGAGCTAACTCGTGGTTCCTTGTGCCGAGCTGTTGACTTCTTGCCGTAATTAGAAAGAATTTCTGGTTATTATCGAACCTTAAGTAAATTGGCAGTGAATTTTACTGAAGCATTCACGTTTTAATTGCGATTCGTAAAGTGTCCATCAAGGGAATTCAGAACATCGACATAGGTGTCAAATGGTCTAGTAACATACACCGGCCCAATAATCTCTGATGAGAAGTCGCAGTCGTTTTTCCCCAGTTTTTCCGCTCTCATTGGAGTCTGGAATCTGTGTTAGGCACTCATGATTGATCCCACCTGGAAAGCATCTTTACAGGGTAACCTAATGCCGGAAGACTGGTGAGCCTAAACAAATTTTTTCTCTGAATCGGCAGAATTTTCATGCCGAAATGTAACATCTGAAGGTTTAATAACCTGAACTTTCAAAATCACGTAATCAAAGTTGAGCCTATATAATGTCAGAGAGGTGCTGTCAGCAAAACTATATATTTCCTAAGATTTTGTCAATTTTTTGTTAATTCAAACACAGTTTTTATTTTCTTTTAAATTGTAATTAGCAAATTTTGTCTGTCAGATACCTAACCTATACATTCTCTTTAATATCTCTTAGTTTTCATAATTAATATAGAAATTTCACGTAGGAATATATTAAATAGATTTTCTTTCTTTCTTTTTTTTGGAGCCTCACTCAAAGAACTGGCCACTTAATTCACTGGAAAACCTAGCAATTGATTGACAAACGTCAAGTAATTTACCTAATCATTTGTGTTTGTTTTTTAGCGATACCCTAAGTAATTGACAGTGACATTTTAGTAATACACAACTATCTTTATCTTATTGTCTTGGTATATGTATGTACATTAATAATTTCTTGTTCTTGAAATTCTTGCTGTTTATTTGATTTCTATTTGTGTGCAATTAATGTTTATTTGAAATTTATCAATCTTTTGTTTCATTATATTCGCTATTCCAAATTTAATTTATATGAATAAATTCAATATTTTGATACATTAACATGTCTGTTTAATTGAAGAGAAATTCCTCCCTAGTATCTACTTTTCTTTTGACGTCGGCGCAAACAATTTATTCTTACTAACTATTATCTAGATATCTAAATTTGTATATAACCTGGCACTAGTGATGGGAAAAACGGTTACTTTCTGTTAACAGTTGAAGCCGTTAACGTTATTTAATAATAACCGTTGAAAATAACGGCTTCAGTTATTTATCTGTTATTTTAACTGGATAGTCGATCGATAGTATCCTACATTCCCAAAGCTGTGAGCGAGAGCGAGCACACTAGTATAAATGCATTGTATTTTTACCCCGTTATTTCACGTAGTGTATAAATCTCAAATTTTGTCCATATGAAAAGGAAACATAGGGTTAAGAAATTATAATAAGCGTGTCGTAAATCTTTTGCCACTCTGAAGTGAAACTTTTAGAAATCAGAATGGAGTCTTGTATTAGTATTTACTTGATTGTTTTAGGAATTATAAACTAGTCATTTCTAACAAATTTATTTTATGAGGGGTCTTTACGTAAATGTCAATGCCACAGCAAGAATCAATAAATATCATTATTTATCACGTCTTGGGACGTTAGACGTTAGAACTTTTATTGCTACACAGGGAGTGATTCTAAGAACTCCATAACATAACGCAGCTTATAAAATTTCGGTAAAGAAATTTGCCTTTATTCTGTACATATGGTTTGTTATTACATTATGCTTTTATTCTTTCTTAGAAAGATCTCTATCTCTAGTTACATTTTCGGTTCACTGGTCATCTTTATCAGTCGATCAGTCCACTTTTAAAAACTGTGCAAACAATAGCCAACAGTATAAAAAATTGAGTTTGAGTTTGAGTTTAAAAAAAAATTGAAAGATATATAGTATTAATTGTTTATTTACTTATTTTAATATTCGTTGTTTTAAAATTGGTTTCAAAAATTTCAAAGGGCTGTAACTTGGAGGAGAAGGGGTTTCAAGAAAAACTTAATAAAAAGACACCCCTTATTTTTCTCCAAAGAATCACCCTGTAAAATTTTTCGCATCAATTTGGAAACACCCTATATATATATATATATATATATATATATATATATATATATATATATATATATATTATATATATATATATATATATATATATATATATATATATATTCATTTAATTTTTTATATTTAAATGTATATAGATATTAAAAATGTTGTATCATTATATTTTTTATCAATTTGATAATTATTATCAGACAAACGAAAATGACGTGTTAACTGTTTTCTTAGGTAATGTATATAAATTTAAATAAATAAGTACTTTAATTTCACGTGAAATAACCCTATTTTGCGTTGTCTATAGTGAAAGTAATAACACGTTTTTTTACAGAAATTCATCTTTTCACCCAACATTTTTTATTATTAAATATTTGGCTTTACATACTAGTGGGAAACTCAACTGTTTCAAAAATAACAGCTTCTCAGTTTAACAGAATAACTCTGTGTAGTAGTGTCCGTATGCCGTATCCCCATCAACAACCGGTTAAAGTTAAAATTAAAATTAAACCGACCGTTTTATTGTACCGAAGATCGTACGTCCCTAAAGCTGTGAGCGAGAGCGAGCACACTAGTATAAATAATAATGTTATGAAGTACAGTCCGCTCTATACTGTATAACCATACATATTTAGCATTCCCAATCTCAAGGCTATTCATCCCGTTAAATGGTTAAATAACAGTTGCCGATGAAAACCGATGTTTATTCATCGAACCTAGTTGCAGTAGAACTGAAACAGACACGACTCCGAATTCTAGTTTAGTGTAAAAAGCGTTACTTTTTAAGCTGTTGTTTTTATAAATCCATAACTGGTGGTTACCGTTACGGCTCGGTAACCGTTTAAAAATAGCTGACAGTTAAATAACGACCCATCACTACCTGGCACTAGTCCGGAGAGCCGACAAATATAGGACTCTGGACAGTGCGATGCAAACAAAGGAAGAAAAGGTGTGTATCAAACTACATCCAGATCTGTCAACCTCCTAAAAAGTGCTGCTAATAATAATAAATTTGACAATCTGATAGATAGCTACTTTAGGGTAGGGTGTTATAGGCAATTGTGACCTCTCCATTGAGCAGATCTATATCCATCTGAGGTCAATCACAATTTACCACGGTTCTTGCACTTAAAGCTTTTGTTTGAAGGAGGTAACAATCTGAAAAAGCTTCTGAGATGGCCTTATAATTGCGCAACTCTTGTCTAATTTATCCTCCTTGTATCTCTGAGAGTTTTAGAGCTTAGATTGATGAGGACACTTAAAATTCCCCACCCCGTATATATTTGCTCTCGATCTGTAACTCCAATAAAAAAACAATTTTTACGTTGCTAGTCACCTGATATCCCGCTGTTATATAAAAGTGGAAAATAACTATACTGAAATAAGAAATATTACTATAGTTATACTGCTTTGATTTACTGCCTTATGTTTTGGCTTTGATAAATCGAGAGCCTTTTTCCAGTTTTTCAAATAAAAGAATGAGAGGTCTCCAATTGAACTATAAGTATGTCTCATTCGTCTTCAACGTAGTTGGCTATAAATTAGAAGTCTCGACTTCCAATCATGATGTTTCTATTGGAAAGACGTAAAACAATACTTTACTGAGCACGACTAAATTTTATTTCTGTAAGTCCATGTCATTTTCACTTATGAAATACAGTTATCCATGTTGCTACACCACAGAGTCCATAAAATATTTTATGTTCCCATTACTATCGATACTAAATTGAAAATAATAACTTTGAAAATTGTAGTAGTTTGTGTTAATTCAATATTATACTTTGTTTTAGTCGAGAACTTATAACTGTAAAAATAATTCTAGTAGATAAGGAAATCGTAAAGAAGCCTACATCATATTCTGCAGTGTGATCGACCAAAAAGGAGTCCATACGCACACAAAGTTGCAGCCTATATATTTTTTCTTTTCTTTTAACGTCGGTCTATTTCCGCGAGTATGGCCAATCACCGACGACAGGGAGCAATTTCACTTCACTATCCTGGAAATTTTGCCAAATCCCTGTCTTTCTGTAAGGAGGGTTGGGATCTTTAACGTGCCCAGCATCGCATGGACACGGGACCGACGGCTTTACGCCCCATCCGAACGGCGGAACGTGCAGACATTCAACTTGCTCAAATACAATGCCAGAACCTCGGTTGATGATAATGTTACAGTATGTATTGAAAAAGTGAAAGGAGAACCCTGGGATCGAACCCGGTACCCTTTGGTTAAGAGACACACGTTTTTACCACTGAACCACCGAGGCTCTCAGCCTATAATTCCATGATACACCGCTTACTAAATGTACATTTATCCACTGAAAATTTTCACATAAGAGCGTAATTTGATAAAACAAATAGCAGGTAACAATGGCTATAAACCAAATTTTATTGATAATATTATAAAGAAAAACTCGGGACGCAGCAAGTGCGTTATGGTAGTGAATTTTTATTAAATGCTTCAAATTTAAATAACTCAATTTTCTATAAACTTAGAGAGTTTAATTTCAATACGTAGTAAGGTTTTTCCTAAGGCAAGATATCCACAAAATTTCATTAAAATAACTGTAATTTTCGGAGAAAAAAATTTTTTTCGAAAGAAAATTTAAAATTTGAATAACTCAATTTTCTCTAAACTTAGAAAGTTGAATTTTGGTACGTAGTAAGGTTGAGGCAACATATATAGTAAATTTCATTAAAACAGCTTTGTTACTTTCGGAGAAAAAAAATTTTTTCGAAAGAAAACTCAAAATTTTTCCGGAAAACCCGTCTGATTTTTCTGGATAACGAACTCATCCAAGCCATTAATAAAAGACAGGCACTTGCCAAGTTTCATCGAAATCGGTTAATTATTTTTTGAGTTATCATATATATATATATATATATATATATATATATATATATATATATATATATATATATATATATATATATATATATATATATATATATATATATATAATTAAACCTATTTACAAATGAACTTTAATAAGATATTATGCTGTGACAATACCTCTCTCAAGCACCCTAAAATATAATCAAAATGTGCACAGTTATATATGTTTTATTTCTTTTTTCCCTTGTCTTAATACACTACATATTTTATGACAATCGATTTAATTTACTTATTTGATTTCATAAATAGTCGGTTAATAGTGACTTGGAATGAAGTAGACACCACATCTTCAAACATATTAAGAGAATATGAGTAAATCAACAGCAACTGGGAATGAATTCGGTCAGTCCCCCAGCCACGTGGTTAAAAAACACTGGCTGTATGAGTGGTTACAACTTTACCTCTAAATAAAAGGACTGTAACAACGGCAGAAGCAGAAGACAATGGAAGCTGTGTGTATTCGGAAAGAAACTATTGACTATTAATAACAACAATTGACTAAAAACGCTGCGAGTTGTAAGGAAAAAAATTATTATACTACAGAGGTGATAAATGATAATAAATTACAATAGGGTTATATATAATCGTAAATGCTTCCAATGATTAACAATCAGTGAATTCAGTATTATTGACATTTCTCTGAAACTTAAAAATGAATTTCATGAGTCAATGACAATAATAGAAGCATTGACTAACCAACAGCAACCACATACTTATGATTTAAACATAAATGTTTCAAATTTGAATAGCTCAATTTTCTGTAACCCTAGAAAGCTGAATTTTGGCACATAGTTAGCTATTTCCTAAAGCAATATGTAGACCAAATTTTATCGAAATTTTTGGGAAAAAAATTTTTTTTGAAAGAAAACTCAAAATTTTTCCGGAAAACCCCGTCCGATTTTCCTGGCCAACGAACTCATCCAAGCCATTAATAAAAGAAAGGCACTTGCCGAGTTTCATCTAAATCGGTTAATTATTTTTTGAGTTATCAGACGGATACATACATATATATATATATATATATATATATATATATATATATATATATATATATATATATATATATATATATATATATAAACATATAAACATTCAAACTGACCCCGGATATGGGTTCTAGGGGTCCTAATTCGCGCTCATTTGAAAGAATTTTTGCAAAGTCTCACCATCGATACCTCTCTATTAGTGAATTATTTAAATAAAAATTCACTAAAAGAAATATACTTTAGCTTTACAACAAGTATTCCGGTCCACTAGAATAATAAAGTTATTTTCACATCTTTGACCTACGTAAATAAGACTAGCGAAAAATTAAAACATCTATTTTCTAAATTTAATATTAGAACAGCACATATAACCGACAACTTGAACAAATTCATAAAAAACAATAAGTCTACAGTTGAAAAATTGGATGTCTGGAATATATAGATCTTATGTGGTTCCTGTGACAAAAAATATATAGGTAGAACATTTAGAAGTTTTAAAACATGCATTCGCGAACATAAAAGAAGCTTTGAACATAATAAATATTATTCAAATTATGTCATTTATTAAATGAGAATCATCAATTAACGATGATCTCGATTTTTTCTAATTAGGTACAGACGGTTTTAAATAAAATTTGTGTGAACCTGTAGAAATTAATAAACAACAAATTTCAAAACGCAGCAAGTGCGTTATAGTAGCGAATTTTCATAAGAATTCTACACTATTATACAGCATATTAGTAAAGTTAATACTTTAATCTTACACAGGCCTTGAAAATCGATTTAAGAGGTCCTAATGCGCGCACATTTGAAGAATTCTTTCAAAAATGTTACCATCGATATCTCTCTATTATCAAAAAATCATGTGTTCTAACTCGTTTTGAGAAAAATTCCCAAAACTCAATTTTCTATGAAGCAAAATAATTAAATTTTGCTATATCTGTAGATAGTGTGAATCTCTATATTACAAATTTCGTTAAAGTTATACAAAAGATTTTCAGAAGGTAACTTAATTCATAGTTAGAAAAGTAAAGTATCTGCCAAATTATAAACATAGCAGTCATTTTCCCTTCTTAATCGCCAGTATGATTTCGTTTTAGTCAACCTAATAAAACCGGTTTTTTCAATATCAACACTAACAAAATTATAATTTCAGTCTTAAAGGTGACAAACTTATTCAGGCGTTTTAAACAAAAATGAGATCTTGTTCAAAACTTATGAAATCTGTGCACTATTGTTTCTCCAAATGTCAAAATAAAACATAAAAAACATACATTCATCAAGCTGGATTCGATCGCGTAACTTTCTGCCTGGGAAGCAAGGGCGATATCCTCGACGTCATCTAAGTATACTTCAACTAACGTTTTATTTGCGTGATACTTTAGATCGGCTTCATGCCCGGGATATTATATTCAAAGCATACGTAACTAATTACAGAATTCGTAGGATTATCATTGAAACACATCTCACGACTGTTTCCGTCTTATATGACGTCTTATGTTTAAGTTTAAAGATAAAAGAAACTATTTTAATCATTTTTATAGAGACGGCTTGATTTTGTTTACATTTCTAGTATATTATACGCCAGCATAATATATCGAATCTGCGCTAAAATTGTATTTGAGACCGTTCATATAGCTACAAATATAGTGCCTTTTAATAATTGATTGAATCCCCCAGTTGAATAACTAGGAAAATTTTTAAGTGTTATTTTCCATAATTGCGGCGGAGATTATAGTATGTTTTATGCCTGGTATATATTTAGTGTGGTTACCGTTGATGTATGGTTTATACCTGTTGTATGAATCAATCTACGCGTGGCAGTTAACTACTGTGTCTGTCAGGCATTGGACTTTAACCACTAAGTCCTCTCAACTCATGTCTTTGGAAATTTATTTTTAATTTGGAAAAAATTCTAAATATTGTGTACCAAATTACTTAAAATTTACAACATAGGTTTATTTGCGCTATTTCTAGCCACATCTAAAGTCTCGGTCCAGTTACTCTGGTACTTACAAAAATATAGCGTTTTCAAAAAGTTTGTTAGTGATCGTGTAATTCTTCTTCTTTTAAGAGACTCTAGCAGGTCCACGCCATCAGAGATTTGTTTCCAAATGATTCCCCAAATGTCTACTTCCAACAAGATGGCGTCCTAGGGGAATACCTTAATGTGAGATTTCCTAATTGATGGATAGGCAGAAAAGGAGTCGCCAGATAGGTCGCCAGATTTGTCTCCACTCGATTTTTTTCTCTGAGGTCATTTAAAAAGCGTTGTTTACAACGACCGGCGTGCGAATATGGAACAGTTGCAAGACCGAATTCTGATGGCTTTTCAACAAGTGTCTTAACGGATCACTGCAAAAATCGTTTCATCAGTTCGACAAGAGGCCTTACTATCGCCAAGAAGTTCAAGAGGCTTAATTTGCTTCCACGCACACACAGTGCAGCAAGAAACAACTATCCAGCGAAATAACCGCTCCCCTGGCTAAGACCACGACGGGCGTTGAATTTTATCACTCACTAGCCACTATCACTTCAGTCCTTCCGGGACTTGCAGTAAGATGTAAAGCAACCGATACACACCGGTTTCGTCCTCCTTATAGACTCTTCAGTATGCTACACTTACTTTCCAACAATCCCGCAAGGCAGGCATTGCCATACTATGCAATGGAGAATAGCAAAAAGCGTCATCCCTGGTGTTGTGACGGCTCTAGGCATCCACGCACACAAAGTACAACAAGGAGGAAGCTGTGGGAAGAAAATTAGCGCACGAAAACAACTACTTCCCTGGCTGGTAGCGTGACGGCCGTTGGATTACATCACTTGTTTTCGTTTTGTTACAAATCCTCGTTTTTTAAAGCATCTAATCTTTGGCAGGCAAACTTCCGAAGCCATAAAATTAATTTAAGAAGTGAGTGAACACCTATCTTGTGCCACAACAATTAAGTTATTGATGTTTTAGAGACACATTTTTTTTAAATTTCAACAACACACCACGAGGGCTTACAGCCTAAATACTATCGTACCGTGGGTGTCGACAAGGAGGAAAGAGGCAACTTGTTAATTCTGGACTTGAAGGTTTGGAGGTTCGGGGGAGAAGGAAAAACATGTTCAGGCAAGGAATTCCACAACTTGGAAGTCATCGGGATAAAAGAGCGGGCATAACAAGATGTTCTATGTCTAGTGACCTGGACAGTAAAAGGGTGCATTCGCCCTGTTCCCCTGAAGAAAACTCCTCTGAGCAGTGCCCATGCAGATATCTATAAAAGAGAGAGAGGTCACCAACGGCACGTCGGTGGGCAAGGGATGGCAGCCTTTGGGTAAGGGTAGGGTCACCGATGAGACGTATAGCTCTCTTTTGAATGGAGTCCAGGATAGAGAGTGTAGAAGCGGCAGCAGCACCCCAGATGTGGGAGCAGTATTCGAGGTTTGGTCTTATTTGTGAAGTATATAAAGTATAGAGATTAGCTGGTGAAAAATATTTGCGAGCCCGAAAGAGGAAACCTAATTTCTTAGCAGCCGCTTCTGCAATTGATGTGACATGTTGGTGCCAATTGAGATTTCGATCCACAGAGATGCCAACAAGTGAAAAGGACTCATTACTTTGAATAACTTGGTTGTTTATTGTGATGGGTCTAGGGCTGGTGTATCTCTTATGAGAAAGAAAGCAAGACTGTGATTTGCTGGGGTTGAATTGTACAAGATTTCTACTTCCCCAGTCTAATATTTTTTGGAGATCCGCGGAGATAGAACCCTCCATGAGTCTGCGATCCTCATCTAGTTGGGCTAAAGAGACAGGCTTAGTGTATTGTATATTGGAGTGGAGGGTGCTGTCGTCCGCGTAACTGTGAACTGGGTTGGATGTGCTAGAGAGGAGGTCATTGATGTGGAGAAGAAACAAAGTAGGGGCTAAAGCTGAACCTTGAGGAACTCCTGCATTAATTGGATACAGTTTAGAGGAATGGCCATCCACGACAACAGAAATTCTCCGGTTGGAGAGGAAATTTGCTGTCCACGTACAGAGTTTTGGTGGTAGGCCATAGGTCGGTAGTTTATTAAGTAGCGCTGCGTGCCAGACCTGGTCGAATGCTTTGGATATGTCTAGAGTGACAATCTGGGATTCACCGTGTAGTTCCATAGACTTGTTCCAAAAATGGGTGACAAAGGAAAGGAGGTCGGCAGTTGATCTGCGCTGACGGAATCCATACTGCCTGTCGTGGATTAGACTGTGTTTTTCAACAAATTTTAGTAATTCGGTGTTTATATACTTTTCCATCACTTTAGAGATGACTGAAAGGAGAGAAATAGGCCTGTAGTTGCTAGGAAGCGCTTTCGATCCTTTCTTGGGGACGGGTTGTACTCGAGCAGTTTTCCAGTTACTAGGGAATATGCCTCTATTATAAGATGTCTGAAACAGACGAGTCAGGACAGGAGCAAGTTCTGGTGCGCATTTTTTGAGAACAATTGCTGGGATCTCGTCAAGACCAGAGGCTTTCCTGGTATTAAGAGAAGAGAGCATCTTTCGTACCTTTCTAGTTTTGAAAATGATATCCGTCATTTTATGCGCGACATTGGGGACTGTTGGTGGTTGAACATTCGGAGGTGGGTTGAGAGTAGAATTGCCGGCGAACAACGAGCCAAAAAGTTCAGCCTTGCCCAGGGCGGTAGAAACAATTTCATCCCCTGAGACAAGAGGTGGGAACGTGCTCTTGCAGAAATTATTCCCAATAGATTTAGCAAGAGTCCAGAAGGGTTTGCCGCCGTTGGAGCTTAAGAAGACTTTGTTTTTGATGTGGTTATTAAACGAGTTTTTTTCCTCAGAAAGAATGCGGACGTAGCGGTTTCTTGCGTCGTTAAATGCTTGACGGTTCTTGACTGGGATTGTGTAGAAGCTTTTTGTGCGCTTTGACCTTTTCAAGTCTGGCCTTGTCACAGGATTTAGAGAACCAGGGCTTTTGAGTGGCTGCAGAGGTTTTCTGTGTACGTGGAATAAATAATTCCATGCCAGCTTGGATAATTTCGGTGACGTTTTGTGAGATATCAGAGGGGTCAGGATGAGAGAAGCAGACAGACGCCCATGGAAAGGAGGAAAAGTAATCTCGCATTTCGTCCCAGTTCGCGGAGTTTTAGTGCCAAACGATACGTGGGTGTGATGACTGTGTGACCTCGGGTTGCATTGCGCAGGAAGCAGTGACCATACTGTGGTCTGAGCGACCCAGGGGGGCGGTGACTGATATCTTATAGCAGTCAGGATTTGTAGTAAGAAAGAGATCCAATGGATTTGAGCTGTGTGTTGGGATGCGAGGAAAGTAAGTAGGTTGATGAACCATATTGGCTAAAGAATTGCTGACTGCAAAGGCCTCCGCTGCTCTTCCTTGTGGATCGGTTTTTGAAGATCATAGCCATTCCTTATTATGGACATTGAAGTCACCAAGAATAGTGACCTCGGAGGAAGAATATTCAGAAATCAGATGGTCGGTTTTTTCAGAAAGGTAGTCAAAGAGCTGGACAAAGTTGTCAGAAGGTGACCGGTAAATGCAACAGATGAATTTAGTTGCAGCCCTGAGAGAGAGTTTTATCCATAGTATGTCTTTTCTTCCAGCTTCTAAATTGGGGAGTCTGGTGCAGGGTAGATTGCTACGGACGTACGCGCACACGCCTCCATGCAATCTAAAAGAAGTAAGGAGCTCATGCCCCGGGAAATTAAGGTGATTAGTGGCTGTTTCGGCACTGATTTGAGTTTCGGCCAGGAAGAGGAGTTGGGGCTTATCAGCCTGGAGGAAATGGTGGAGGGAGTTCAGGTTAGAATTTAGGCCACATATATTCGAGAAGGATATTGTAAATCTCGATGCTGGCGCCCCCTGTACACCCCCTCTCCCGGAGATCCGAATGGAGGGGTATTTTGCCTCCGGAATCTTTTGTACAAGGAGGAGCCATCATCATTTTTGTTTATAAGGGAAACCGACTCATACACCAGAACCGGAAACGTCCGTTGGGACTTCACCGGCCCCTTGATTCAAGGGGTGGTACCTCCTCGGGCGTGAAAAAATCCTTTACTATCACGTAAAGGAAAATTCCACTACCACCTACCATATTGCAAGTATACCACACCAGCCAACTATTAAAGAGCTGACCAGCTTTGGAATATGCGGTCGTGAACTACTTCATAAAAAAAGTCCGACGAGTTTTTATATCAGTGTTAACACATCGAACTTTTCGTTTTCAAGCCTTGTTTCAATCGAATATAGAAAATATTTCGTCTTTGGTAAATGCTATGTTGAATACATTCACTTAAAAAATAAGCTGTTGTTGAATATTAGACACGTTTTATGTAACACCACGTGCTTGTCAATATACATGTATGACTTTTGTTCTAGCGTGCACCGTTGTTCCATAAATAGACCACCCATTCGATTTTCAGCGGTCTTGAAAATAATTGAAGTGATTTTGTAACATGTTGGAGAGCTTCTATGAGATTATGTGCTTTACGATGATGTTAATATGTGCTTTAAATGAATCCCTATAACGATGCTTCCCTAATTTGTTCAATAGTATGTTGTTGGTATGAGCTTTCGCGAACTAAACTGTGGGCTTTACCTGAGGCAGTTTCGTTTACTCCGCGGTAGATGTAGTGCAAGTGAAGACGGCACTTGTGTTCTCCGATGTTGCTTTTGTCCTGACATTCGGGCGAATTTTTTATCTTGTCGGGTGTAATAAATCACATTAAAATTCATTAAATGTTAAAGGGACATAATGTGGTGGAAGAGTTTAACATAAAGGCCATGTTAAGAGTGTAAAGTGGACATCAGTGTGGTTAAAAACGTTGCGAATAGTCCTAGATGTAATCTGGAGAAATAATTTAAATAATAATGTTAGATTGCGGTTTTAGGCGTTTTAGTAGAAACAATTCGCTATTGAGGAGATCACGACTTTTGAATTTTGTAAATTTTTATAAATTTTCTTCAAACGGGAACGAACTAAGCCCTCTAGAACCCATATCCGGGTTCAGTTTCAATTGTTTAATTTTTATTTGCATATATATATATATATATATATATATATATATATATATATATATATATATATATATATATATATATATATATACATACATACATACATACAGGCTGGCGCATTAAAAACGAAACAGACGATTTGCGTCCAAAGAATTTTTTTAAGAAACGCTGAAACACGTCAATTTTAATATAGTGGGGGACATTATTTTGACATAAAACTCAACTTTGTCACATCAACATCTTAAGGGTGGTGATAACAACTATTATATTTTAAATAGGGAACATGGGTCGAGTGTTACATCATTTGAAAGCTCTTTCTTTTCTGAATTCAGCACACTAATTTTTTTGGAAATTTTATCAACTCGTTTAAAGATTATTCACAGTTGGAGTTGCAAGTATTTCATTCATTGTGATAAGAAATGCACCAGTTAGTCAATTTTTCGTTAAAGAAAACTAAAAAACAAAACTCAACGTTTAAAAATGTTTATTCAGTTAAGTAAGTGTTCAAATTGTTGACCACCAGCTTCCATACAAAAGTACAAATTTTGTTCAAAACGAGCTCTGACATTCTGGATCATTTGTGGAGTTATTAGATGGCATTCTTCAACAATGCGTCGTCGTAATTCTTCCAGAGACTCCGGTTCTGTTGCGTAAATTCTACTCTTTAAATGGCCCCATAGAAATAAGTTGAGTGTGGACTTCGTGAAAATTTCTTGGATTATTATCTGCCCAATAACGACAATGACGATTGACTGTAGAGTTTAATAAAAACGCACACTCGTCTGAAAAACAGATATTGAACAGAAAGTTCCCGTTATCAGCTATTCGTGCAGTCATAACTTCATAAAACTCCAGCCTCCGATCAAAATCATCTTCATTCAGTTGTTGTACAAGATGAATTTTATGATTCAATATTCGCTGAATAGTTCTTCTTTTGATGTTTGAAACAGTGGCCAATTTTTTCGTGCCAAAGTTGGGTCTGCAGCAATTTGTCCTAAAATTTTAATCTCAGTAGTCTCATTTCTAACCGGAAATTCACGTTCAGGGTCCCGTTTTTTTGTTGGCTACTGAACCACTTTGTCGAAACTTTGCAACTAACTCCCAAATGTATTTTCTGTTAACATGCCTGTTCGGATGTCGTTCATTAAACAAATTTGCGGTACGGTTGGCACAGTCATCGTTTTTGAAAAAAAGAGTAATTATTTCAACTCTTTCTTCTACAGAATACACCATTGTAAAATTAATTTTCGGTAGTACTATCAAGTATCAAACCGACCGATAAACTGAAATAATAAACCGCATTTCTCTCATTCCGATAAGAAATGTTCCGATAGTCAATTTTTTGTTTACAAACCAACAAAACATTGACTATCAGCACATTTCTTATCGGAATGAGTGAAATGCGTTTTTGCATCTTCAACTGTGAATAATTTTTAAACGAGTTGATAAAACTTCCAAAAAAATAGTGTGCTGAATTCAGAAAAGAAAGCTTTCAAATGATGTAACACTCGACCCATGTTCCCTATTTAAAATATAAGGGTTGTTATCAGCACCATTAAGGGGTTGATGTGACAAAGTTGAGTTTTATGTCAAAACATGTCGCCCTCAATATTAAAATTGACGTGTTTCAGCCTTTCTTCCGGTTCTACCGGAAGTGTCCATCAACTTCGTTATTTTAAATGCAATATGCCACATTTTAATAGAATTTTGAATTCTACATAATTTTAAGGTAGACTTTCACTAGCATAGTATGTCTAAAATTAACCATTTTCAAAATATTTCGTTTTTTTTTTTCGAAAATTGTTGCAGAATCATAGTTGCACTTTATACCTGATAACTTGAAGGAAAAATAAGCCACAAGATTCATCTTTTGCACAAACATACCAGTATGTGTACCTTCACCACACGTATTACAGTTTTGCGTTACAACATACAGGGTGATATAAATTGACTTGGCAACTTGACAAAATTCAACTGATCAAAACTTGCTTTTTCAAATGGGACCGCCTGTATTTTATTAACTAAGTTAATTGGCATTTCGAATCTCTTTCGATTTACATTAGCATTCCCTATACCTAAATCTAACAGTTTTGGAGATAAATACGCTAAAATATGACGTTTAGCGGGTTGTAAATTCCTAGTGTTTATTTATGTTTATTTGGTTAAATATTGCAAGTAATATAATGGTTTAATGCAAATGATATTCATAAATTGTTTGTTTTTCGGTACAAGTGGAGGCGATGGCTGAAATTCGGGAAGAAGTCGGTGAATAGAAAAATAAAACTTAGTAATTTGGTACGTCAAAATTAACATTAATGTCACTATTGAGGTTTTGGTATAAATTTTTGAAGCT
Source organism: Tillus elongatus (assembly GCA_964006375.1). Lineage (NCBI taxonomy): Eukaryota > Metazoa > Arthropoda > Insecta > Coleoptera > Cleridae > Tillus > Tillus elongatus. The sequence goes on from OZ023266.1 coordinate 49,861,888, forward strand.
GTTCCGTCAAAATTACATCTTGGTCAAGAACAAGTATAAAACTTATTTGTGAAATGATGTGCTGTAAAATTAGTAACAATAAATATTACCAAATATTACTATTCGAATCAGGGTTGCAAACTTGTAACAATAGTAGCCTTTGGAATTTAATTTGTCAACCAAGTGACGTTTGTGTGTTAGAAGTACACGCGGTGAAGTTTGTTATCGAAGTTACAAAATAGGCCCTTAATAGTGATAAAAATAGCCAATTTAGGTTATACAATCTATGATTTTATGGAACTATTAATTATTTATGGTGAATCTCATCGAATAATTGGTCGCACATGTCTGGCTTTCTTCGAAAAGTGTCCAGATAGACCGAAGCCTGGTCCGGACACAGTAAAGAGATTATTAAAGAATTGCTCAAGTTACGGGAGTTTTATCCCCAAAAGGAGAAACCGAAGCGAAGTGTTGATACAGAGGTACACAAGTCAATGTCATATTTCGCTGCTGATTCAAATTCATGGCTCAGAGATTATCAAAGAAAGTTGGGTTTATCAGCAACAACCATTTACAGAATATTCAAAAAAACACAACCGGAGACCCTTCTCCTATCACATAATCCATAGTTTACAGCCCAGTGATAACTCTCAACGTGTTAAATTCTGTGAATGGTTCCTTTTAAAAACACAGGAAGATGGAGCTTTTTGGAGAAAAATTACATGGTGTGATGAGGGGAAATTCTGAACAATGGATTGTTCAATCGTCATAATAGCCACTTTTGGCCGGATGAAAATCCTCACGTCACAAGAACCAACTATTGTCAAGACCGTTGGTAATTTATGGATTTTGTGCCGTAAAAAATGATTCGTTTACCTCATTATCAACACTTGGCTTTGGTTTCTCTTTTTTGAGGGTAAAACTCCCGTAACTTGAACAATTCTTCAATAATCTCTTTACTGTGTCCGCAATAGGCTTCGGTCTATCTGGATACTTTTCGGCGAAAACACGACATGTGCGACCAATTAATCGATGACATTCACCATAAATAATTAATAGCTCCATAAAATCATAATTTGCATACCCTAAATTGGCCATTTTTAGTGAATTTTCTTTAAAAAAAAAATTTGAGAGATCCCGACTTTTGAATTTAGAAAAAATTTCTTCAAATGAGCGCTAATTAGGCCCGCTAGAACACATATCCGGGGTCAGTTTCAATTTTTATATGTATATATATATATATATATATATATATATATATATATATATATATATATATATATATATATATATATGTATATATATTGAAATGATAAAAAGTTTCAAACAAGACTTACAGTTTGCAAGAAATGTGAAAGTACTCTTTTTGTAAATTGTATTTCCTGTCAATGAATATCCAAAGCCATTCCGATACAAATCATCCATATTACACCACACTAGACACGCGAAAACCATGAATAACAACACATTGTCACCAGACATACTCTTTGCTGCTGTTAGTACTGGATGCATGAGATATGAATAAGCTAAAATAAAGAAATATTGCATTTAAATTATTGTTGAAAATTAATATATAACCTAAATATAATGTGGAACAATATTAATAGAGAGTAATAAGCTGCATACCTAAAGGTGTATGAATAGCGTGAAGTTTGAAAACAGGTTAATTTCAAACCAAATAAAAGATTGTCAAAAGATTTTACTCACATAATTTAAAAACAAAATGTATTGAAAACACTGTATAGTATTAAGTAGTGAAATGAACACTTGTAAAAGACAGCAGTGGTTTTTATATTAAAAAGATTTCCAAAGCAAGAATGAACATTTTAAAGTGTTTTAGTTACGTTAAAAGTCATTATTTACATGTGTAATTAGTTAGGTTATCCAAATGTCATGTTTAAGATTTAGTAATTTTCTGTTTGTAAATGACATTTGAGTGAAGGATTTCAATTTGGCGGGTACCTAAATTAGACTTACCTTCAAGAGCCAAAGCAACGGTAATTTTCCGTACAATACTGGATATCAATGTTATGCAGCCGAGTCCGATAAAGAGGAACAATGAAATATTGAAAATAAATTTCCAGATAGCTTGCCATGAATTTAAAACGGAACAGGAAACAGGGTTCAAGAGTTTATTTTCCAACGATATTCGTTTTCCTTTTGAGAAGAGAGGAGGTTGTTTAATAAACTCCGAGGGGAGAGCGTCATATTTTATTGTCCAAGTACATCATGGAATTTTAAGTGAATTTGTGCCTAAATAATATTAAATGTGTCTAATAAGTAAACCAACAAGCCAGTAGATCTTCTAGACAACATAATCACGACGGGAAATGAATATACAGGTGATAAACAGCAAAATATTACCTGTATGAACTCAGCAGACGCCAAAGGTACCAAACAATTCACATAATTAATATAAATGACAGTAAAAGCAAGTTTGCTATATGCATTAATATAAATAAACGATCCATCTATTATTGGGAAATAAATGTTTCGATTATAAAAGCAGATTTCATCATATAGCGAAAATTTAAACCAACTTCAAATAGTGTTTTTACAAACAATCTCATAGAGGGCGCATATTGTGTCAAACTTGAAACTGAAGAATAAGTTTTGGCCATTTTTGTTATAAAACTAACACAATAAAACAAATCCTGTCACTCAAAATAAATAAAACTTTGTTATTAATTTTAAACTAGAGGATCCAATAAGCAAAAATTCTAGAATTTCCAATCAAATTTAAGAATAAAAATATTTATTACATTTAAAAGTTCTTTGACGTATTTTATTTGGGGGTAATATTTATAAAATATATGAAAATTAATGGCATGGGGCACCCTGTATCAATTGGAACCGACTAACAGAGATATGGAGTCAGTAATGCTGAGCAGCTAAGGTTATTAATTAAAGGTTAAGTATAATATTTATATTTATATCTGTGTTTATTGCTGACTTAACAGAGGCAAAGAGTAGGCCACCAACTTTACAAATTACACAACACATATCAGATTTCAAACGAACAGAAAAACCCACGAATCATTATGTATTTATCTATTGATCACTATAATACAATACAATAAAATAAAATATAGGGTGTTCTATTTGAAAATACAAGTTATGCCACTTTAAAGTAAGGTATGTTGTAACCCAAAAGAAATACACCATGTACAATGATAATAAATTATTCTTTAAGTATTTCAAAGAATTGAATGTCGTCTATTGATATTTCGAATTTAAGGCAGGCAAACTCAAAGCTCAGCCCACAGCATACGTTTGAAGTAACATATAAAACGGAGCTAAAAAAAAAGAAAGTCGTAATATTTTCACAAATATCAAAGATAGCTATAGGAAATGCTACACAAAGTCACACTTATTTTTTAATCCCTATCCAAAAATGCAATAAAAAGTATAGCATTCTATTTAAAATAACGAAGTTGATAGCTACTTCCGGTGCAACCGGAAGTTCCACAAAGCTGAATATATTTTCTCGATATAGCTTACATAATCAGAAGAAAATTTTGTTAAAAGTTTTAGGGATATATAAAGGAATTACACACTATTGGGACATCATATATATATATATATATATATATATATATATATATATATATATATATATATATATATATATATATATATATATATATATATATATACATATATATATATATATATATATATATATATATATATATATATATATATATATATATATATATATATATATATATATATATATACAACATAAAATTTTTAACGGACCTTGGTTTTGGGTTATAGGGACCCAAATTCGCGCTCCTTTGAAGACATTTTCCCAAAAGCTTTTCATCGTTAATCGTGAGTCCTTAATTTATTTTATTAAATAAATTATAATGGATTTTCATCTAGTATCAGTAGAATCAGTAAACTATTTGATAAGACTTTTATTATACGACTACAAGTTTATCGTTTTACTAAGGCTTGGGCATTCGCATTATTACAGACTTAATATATAGTAGTTATAATGACGAAAACAGGCGATGCGTCATAATGGTAACACATTTAAAGTACCTACAATAATAGAGTTGATTAGTCGGCTGTTCTGTTCATCAAAACGACATCAACACACGGTATCTAGCTTTCTTTACTAATAAGATAAGATAAGATATAGTACGTAGATGGGTTTAAACTCTAGCTGAGGTGCGGTATTAATGTTGTGCGTCCAAAAACAAATGCTGCTCTTGTTTTTTATGTGCGTGCAGTTTTTTCGTTAGAATCGTGCGTCAGAAATGGCTTCTTTCATACGCCGGATATCAAAAAGTGGTAAAAAACCGAAGATAAAGCCCAATGAAGCAGATGATGACGACGATAACGTATCAGTGAACACTCTGGACGGTGTTGGTAGGTTTAAAGTTTTAAAATGATGTGATAATGCGCTTTCATTGTGTTCAAGCATGTTCTTAAATGTCATGGGAAGTGGTACATCATCTCCGGTAACATTAAACACATGCAGATCTGTGTGTTAGTGCTGTTTGTTCTCTCGGGAATGTTATCTGATATTCTTTACTTCATTAAATGGTGCATTGTCAAATATTTATACACTCATGGACAAAATTATAGTGTATATTTTGCTTTCACAAGATAACAATTTTATAACATCGTTAATAATTTGAAATATACATATACTGACTTTCAAAAAAAATCCAACCAAACACCAAGTAAGAGTCGACCAGGTGCAATGAAATTTAATATACTACACTGTTTTGTCTGATAAGAAATGATAACCATATGAACAAAAAATTCTAACAGGTGTACACTTTTTAGTCAATCTTCGTAGAAAAAATTCATTAATAGGCAGATCCCGGCTTGAATTTTTAGAAAATGTCTTTAAATGATCGCGAACTGGGCCCCTTAAGACCCATATCCGTGGTCAATTTCAATTTTTATATGTATGTATGACACCGATAACTCAAACAATTATGAGCCGATTTTAATGAAATTTGGCAGTTACCTTCCTTTTTCGTTCGTTAGGCAGGAAAATCGGACCAAGTTTGCCGGAAGATTTTGGGTTCTCTTTTGGGCATTTTTTTTCTACGAAAATAACAAAGCTATGGTAACCAAATTTGGTACGTAGGTTTATGTTATAAAACGAAATTAAATACCAAAGTCGATCTCTATGTTACATGAAAAAAAAGTTATAAGCATTTAATTTTTTTTATGATCGGTGCCAAATCATTTCTATGAAAATTTACTACCATAACGCACTTGCTGTGTTCAGACTTTTTAAATTTTGTTTTATCAAAACACCATTTCTTTAAATTTGTGTTTCCTTTGGTTTGCAGCAATATTTCGTAGCGATTAGGGCTCAACTTATTAAGTCGTTATGCCTAGACGAGTATTCGGAACAATTACAATCATTTAAGTGAATGCGAAAGGGGCGCATTGTTGGTATGCGGGAAGCCGGTTTTTCAATCAGACAACTTTCCGACCGCATAGGACGCTGTGTGTCAACAATGTTACAGTGTTGGTCCAGATGATCTGAAAAAGGAATCTATAACCGTCGTCATGGATCCGGACGACCTTGAGCAACTTCAGCACGGGCAGATCGTCATTTAAGAATTGTGGTTTTACAAGACAGTTTCCACAACACGGTCGATTGGAAATGCTTGGTTGGGGGTGGTACAACAAAGAGTCTCCATTGCAACGATATATCGTAGAATGGCCGTTTTGGGCTTCGTTCGTATTTTTTGAAAAATATTTCAACAACACACCACGAGGGCTTACAGCCTAGATACTATCGTACCGTAGGTGTCGACAAGGAGGAAAGAGGCAACTTGTTAATTCTGGGCTTGAAGGTTCGGAGGAGAAGGAAAAACATGTGCCAGCAAGGAATTCCACAACTTGGAAGTCCTCGGGACAAAAGAGCGGGCATAACAAGATGCTCTATGCCTCTGGACAGTAAAAGAGTGCATTCGCTCTGTTCCCCTGGTAGATCTGTTGGGGCAGCAGGTGGAGGACCTATGGAAGAAAGCTCCTCTGAGCAGTGCCCGTGCAGATATCTATAAAAGAGAGAGGTCACCAACGGCACATCTGTGGGAAAGGGATGGCAGCCTTTGGGTGAGGGTAGGGTCACCGATGAGACTTATATCTCTCTTCTGAATCGAGTCCAGGATAGCGAGTGTAGAAGCGGCACCCCAGATGTGGGAGCAGTATTCGATGTTTGGCCTTATTTGTGAAGTATATAAGGTATAGAGATTTAGCTGGTGAAAAGTATTTGCGTGCCCGGAAGAGGAAACCTATTTTCCTAGCAGCCTCTTCTGCAATTGATGTGACTGTTGGTGCCAATTGAGATTTCGATCTACAGAAATGCCAACAAGTGAAAAAGACTTATTACTTTGAATAACTTGGTTGTTCAGTGTGATGGGTCTAGGGCTGGTGTATTTCTTATGAGATAAAAAGCAAGACTGAGATTTGGTTGAGTTGAATTGTACAAGATTTCTACTTCCACAGTCTAATATTTTTTGGAGATCCACAGAGACAGAACCCTCCATGAGCCTGCGATCCTTATCTAATTGGGCTAAAGAGACAGGCTTAGAATATTGTATATTTGAGTGAAGGGTGCTGTCGTCCGCGTAACTGTGAACTGGGTTGGATGTGCTAGAGAGGAGGTCATTGATGTGGAGAAGAAACAAAGTAGTGGCTAAAGGTGAACCTTGAGGGACTCCTGCATTAATTAGATATAGTTTAGAGGAATGGCCATCCACGACAACAGAAATGCTCCGGTTGGAGAAGAAATTTGCTGTTCAGGTACAGAGTTTTGGTGTTAGGCCATAGGCCGAAAGCTTATTAAGCAGCGTTGCGTGCCAGACCTGGTCGAATGCTTTGGATATGTCTAGAGCGACAATCTGTGATTCACCGTTTAGTTCCATACTGAACATTTTGATGTATCCCACTGACACCTCGAATCGTGCTGCTCGGCTAAAGTGGTATAACGGTAGATCAAATTGGAGTGGTGAATGAAATCGTGTTGCCTTCTCTGATGATTCCCTATTCTGTTTTTGGTGCCACGAAGAAGAGTCAGACGATTACGTGAGAAACGCAGAAATGTAGAATTTGCTGTGCAACGGCATACGGCCCTTACACGGAGGGTGATGGTATGAGGTGTGATAACATACGGTAGCATGTCACCTCTAGTTTGTTTTGACAAAAATGTGAATGTAAATGATTACTTACGAAACGTACTACAGCCTATTGCACTGCCATACCTGCGAGGGTAAATTCAACCCATTTTCCAACAAAACAACGCATGTCCTTATACATCAAGAATTACTACAAAGTTCTTACAAGTAAAATAACGCGACCCTGCTTCCATGGCCTTCTCGCTTCCGCGACTTGTCACCAATCGAACATTTGTGGGATATGATTGTCAATCAACTGGGTAATTTACTTCAACCACCAAATAACCTAGTGGACCTTACTCATCGAATTCAAGAATCCTGCGATGACATTCCTCGGGATACCATAAATCATTTAATTTCAAGCATGTCTTGAAGAGTTATCGAATTCATAAGAAACCGCGGTGGGCCTGCTCATTATTAAATAACTCTGTTAGTTTGTAGTCCTTTAGTTTGAAAATGTAATCATTTCGTAAGTTTGATTAAACACACATTATGTATAAATTTTATTAAAAACGATCAACTCTTATTGGGCGTTCGGATATTTTTGAAAGTCAGTATATGTTGATATTATTTATTTTAGTAGGCTGGTGTATTAATTCGTTGTCAGATATTATGAGATGTCAATTTAATTATTGTGTCATGTACATTTTGTTATCAAATATTCCTTAAGTAAGCCTAGAATTGTAATGAATTAAGTTATTTATAGTGAACCTAAGGATACTTAGTGAGTTGTTTTTGTACTCTAGTCTATTTGGAGTTTTTTAGCTTAGGGCTCGTCCGCGTTCTTGCCGCCCCGATAGCACCACAGCCTTGGGCTTATTGTGAATGCCCTTTTTCTTTTCTACTCCACCCATTCCAAAATCTCTGTGCCTTGAACTAGTCTGCACAGTAATTGCTAGGGTGAAGTTTTATATTGCTCTGTCTTTTGCGGTCCAGAGCTTTACACTCGCACAAGATGTGCTGGGCTGATTCCTTCCCCTCGCCGCAAAGTCTGCATGCCAGGTCCCCCTCGCCACAAAGTCTGCATGCCAGGTCCCTCACGAACCGCCCCATTTTATGCAGGTGTTTCTTGACAGCCATGTGTCCGGTCAAGAGTCCTGTTATGTTCCTGAGCTGCCCTCTGCTAAGATTTAGCAGCTTCACAGCTCTTTTTAAACTGGGATCCCCAATTAGTGTCTTCCCATGTCTGAGCCTTGGACAATCTGACCAGTATGCCTTATGATGGTCCCTGACCCAGGACTTGATGGTTCCCCTGGCGGTGTCTTTCGATATGCCCAGGACCGGTCCTGGTCCCATAAATGGTTCTGCTGATCTTCTCTTCGCGAGACTGTCAACTTCTTCATTGCCTTTGACCCCCAAGTGACCCGCCACCCAGATGAGGGTGTCCTCATTTTGCCCAGCCAGGTCGCTCGTCTGGTCTCGGCATTGACTAACCAGCCTGGAATTTACCGGTGGGCTACTTATGTCTGTCTGTGGCTATGATGATCCGCTTGTTGGTGTAGCCGCTCCTCTTGTTCTCTCGCACGCAGTGCAAGATTGTATTTGGAGAGTTCATATACTCTATTTTAATAACAATATACAATAGAAATACTGTAATTGAAGCCTTACAGACTGCTACTCTACCCAAAGAAGGATACACACAAAAAATATCGCAATACTTCTAGGATAAAACTCAATTTACGATATCAAAAGTTGTAAACAGGCGTCTAGCGACTGGAAATTACAGTAGATGCAAAAGATGGAGTTTTTTGATACTTGTTCCATACTGAAAACAACCACTTATCTTAAAAAGGAACTACTAAAAAGTTAATGTTAGTTCATAAACAGTCAGACATTGTTTGAAAGAGCACGTTTGAAGCCAATAAAAATTACACTAGTTCCTTGTCTTCCTCTAACCCACAAGACTCTCCGATTAGAAGTTGCCAAAGCAAATATTAATTGGAACAGGAAACACTGGAAGAACATGTTCTTTGCAGTTGATATTAGAATTCAGTTATCGAACTGATGGACAAAATAAAGTCTAAAGAAGAAATGGGGAACGTTACGCTGCTTGCAACCCTATACAGAACGTTAGTGTTGGTTTTGGGGGCAGTGAAATAATGCTTTGGAGGGTTAGTGGCACTGAGCTTGTAAGTTGGACGAATGACAAGTGATCTGAATACTGAAAAGATTTTACAAGATCATGTTTCCCATATGCCGCTATGGATAAGACAGGTTCGTATCATTGACGATAACGCTGGTCCACATGCAACTGGCATAGTTAATGATTACATTAATGAGGTTTATATTCGAAGATTGGCTATACAACGAAGAAATCTCGTTTCAAGTTGAGGAGGTGCTTTGGATTACAACACAACAGAAGTGAAATGCATTTCCTTAAGAAAACAATCAAATTCTAATTAGTTGCATAGCAAGAAGAATGCCAGCAGTAATTGGAGATCGAGGAAAGAATGAATACTCGGTCTGTCTATGAAAGAACACTCACATTTTACTTTTTAATATAGTCCCCCCTTACTATCAATGTACTTATTACATAGTTTCATTAACAATTCGATACCCCTAAAAAGTGTTCTTTCGGTATGTCCTCAAAATGTGTCTAAACTTCAGCTTCACCTCTTCGTCGTCACTGAAATGACATACGCGAAGGTTCTTCTTTAAATTTGTGATCAATTTGTTCGAAACCGCACTCACGAATTGCGGCTTCTGCAATTCCAGCAGTGTGCACGGGTATATTGTCATGGAGCAAACACACGCCTCTGGTCAGTTTCCCACATCTTTTCTCCTGAATATTGCATGCAGGAGTGTTGCATAGTATCCCGTTGACTGTGGTGTTGCGTTGTTTAAAGTCTATGAGAAAAATAGCCTTATAATCCCAAAAAATTGTAGCCAACACTTTTTGTCGATTGACAGACCTTGAACTTTCTTGACGCTCTTTCTCATTTACGCTCCCATTGCATCAACTGCCTTTTGCACAAATGATAAAAGTGGAGCACCATAGTTGCAGCTCCTGTGACAATTGTCTTTAACACGTCCACAAGGTTTTCTCCACAGAGGTCCAAAAAGGATCGGGCATATTTAAAACTACGCACCGAACTGCTGAAAAATGTTGGGTACCCACCTTGCAATAACTTTATTCATGCCTAAGTGTTTGCAGAGTATTTGGCCAACGCTTGTACCTGAAAGCGCCAACATTTTTGTAATTCTCTCAATTTCAAACGTCGATCGATTAATACGAGATCCTCAACAAAGGCAATATTGTTGTCCGTCACTACTTCCACCGTCGTTCCTGTTCTTGCGTCATCTTTTTATCTTTTACTACAATATTTTTCCCCGTACACTTCATCCAGCCGATCTCTGATGCTTTGAGGTGGAAGACCTTCTCGAGTAAAAAATTTAATAACAGCTCTATAGTCAATTTTCGTGATCTCTGACATCGTGATGAACAAATGTCAGTTATAAGAAAACTAATTGACATAAAATCCATTTTTGTTTTTTCCAAGGTTAATAAGACTGGAACCAATGTCTTAACTAAAATTTGATAGGCTGAGATGCCCCAGTTCTATGTTATGCCGGGAAATTTCGGCGCTTACCTCGTACACGCAAATTTCAGAAAAAAAAAGTTTATCGCATTGATGCACTTTATGTTTGAGAGATGATAAATCGTTCTTTTTAATACAAATTCTTTAAATGCATTATTCAGAGCCTGGGTGGTAAGAACATGTGCCTCTGAACCGAAGGGTACCGGGTTCGATCCCAGCGCTCGCCTTTCACTTTTTCAGCACATACTGTACAATTAACATCAACCGAGGTTCTGGCATTGTATTTGAGCAAGTTGAATGTCTGCACGTTCCGCACTTCGGAGGGGCGTAAAGCCGTGCGAATTTGGGCACGTTAAAGATCCCTACCCTCCTTACATAACGGCAGGGGTTCGGCAAATTTTCCAGGATAGTGAGGTGAAACTGCTCCCTGGCGTCGGTGATTGGCCATATAGTCGCGGAAATAGACTGACGTGAAATAAATTTTTTTAAATGCATTATTTCATCAGAATTATTTTTTTTAAGAAAATTTACAAAACCTTAAAATGTTCCATACTTTTGTCCATGTGTATACAGTTGAGATTACAAACACTTTTATGTAATTTTTTCTTTATCAGATTTGTTGTTATATTTGATGAAGTTTGTCATAATCTATCAATAATCTACTTATAGAAGTTTTTCAATTGTCATTGACATTTTAAGGTCACAATGTGTGATTTTGTCTGGTTGATATGAATGAATTGAACTTGTTTAGCTAAAAAACATGTACTTATTTTAATTTGATGCGGTACCCATTCGGATCAGTTTAACGGATTCGTAAAAGCTGAAATTTGTTACAAAGAAGAAAATAATCACTTGTGAAGTATTAGAACGTCCGTGCGGCAAAAAAGAGCTGATCCGAAATAAGAGCAGAAAATAATATGTTGCCATTTGAAAAAAAAAGTTGGTTGCCATCGCAATGAAATTACTGGCTTCAGAAAAAATCCAACCTTTCCAGAAGGTGTAGAGGTATACAGGTTGTTTCTAAAAAGTTATAACCTTTTTTCCATACAGATTGGGCCCGTGTATTATATATATATATATATATATATATATATATATATATATATATATATATATATATATATATATATATATATATATATATATATATATATATATATATATATATATATATATATATATATATATAGGGTGGCGCATTGAAAACGAAACAGGCCGATTTGCGTCCAGAGAATTTTTTTTCAAGAAACGCTGAAACACGTCAATTTTAATATTGAGCGGGACATGTTTTGACATAAAACTCAACTTTGTCGCATCAACCTCTTAAGGGTGGTGATAACAGCCCTTATATTTTAAATAGGGAACATAGGTCGAGTGTTACATCATTTAAAAACTCTTTCTTTTCTGAATTCAGCACACTAATTTTTTTGGAAGCTTTATCAACTCTTTTAAAAATTATTCACCGTTGAAGATGCAAAAACGCATTTCACTCATTCCGATAAGAAATGTGCTGATAGTCAATGTTTTGTTGGTTTGTAAACAAAAAATTGACTACCAGAACATTTCTTATCGGAATGTGAGAAATGCGGTTTATTATTTCAGTTTATCGGTCGGTTTGATAGTTGATAGTACTACCGAAAATTAATTTCACAATGGTGTATTCCGTAGAAGAGAAAGTTGAAATAATTACTCTTTTTTTCAAAAACGATGACTGTGCCAACCGTACCGCAAATTTGTTTAATGAACGACATCCGAACAGACATGTTAACAGAAAATACATTTTGGGGTTAGTTGCAAAGTTTCGACAAAGTGATTCAGTAGCCAACAAAACACGGGATCCTGAACGTGAATTTCTGGTTCGAAATGAGACTAGTGAGATTGAAGTTTTATGACAAATTTCTGCAGACCCAACTTTGAGCACGAGAAAATTGGCCACTGTTTCAAACATCAAAAGAAGAACTATTTAGCGAATATTGAAGCATCATAAATTTCACCCGTATAAAATTCATCTTGTACAACAACTGAATGAAGATGATTTTGATCGGCGGCTGGAGTTTTGTGAAGTTATGACTGCACGAATAGCTGATAACTAGAACTTTCTGTTCAATATCTGTTTTTCAGACGAGTGTACGTTTTTATTAAACCCTACAGTCTATCGTCATAATTGTCGTTATTGGGCAGATAATAATTAAAGAAATTTTCACAACAACTGAATGAAGATGATTTTGATCGGCGGTTGGAGTTTTGTGGTTATGACTGCACGAATAGCTGATAACGGGAACTTTCTGTTCAATATCTGTTTTTTAGACGCGTGTACGTTTTTATTAAGCTCTACAGTCAATCGTCATAATTGTCGTTATTGGGCAGATAATAACCCAAGAAATTTTCACGATGTCCACACTCAAACTCCACAGAAATTGAATGTCTGGACTGGCATTTTTGGAGACCGTTTAATCGGACCAATTTTTCTTGATGGCGAACGTATTTGGAGTTACCAGAAGATTTCGTTTACCCTCTACTAATTGACATTGTTGAAAATGATGATCGCTATCAAGAAAATCAATTAGTGTTTCAACAAGATGGAGCTCCTCCGCATTTTTCACAACGTGTTAGGGAGTTTTTGAACAAAATGTTTCCAGGACAAGTAGAGCTGCCATTGAGGGGCTCCTTACATTACCGGATTAAACTCCTTTAGACTTCTTTCTATGGGGCCATTTAAAGAGTAGAATTTACGCAACAGAACTGGAGTCTTTGGAAGAATCACGACGACGCATTGTTGAAGAATGCCGTTTAATAACTGCACAAATGCTCCAGAATGTTAGAGCTCGTTTTGAACAAAATATGTACTTTTGTATGGAAGCTGCTGGTCAACAATTTGAACACTTACTTAACTGAATAAACATTTTTGAACGTTTCGTTTTGTTTTTTAGTTTTTCTTATCACAATGAATGGAATACATTCTTGCAACTCCAACTGTGAATAATTTTTAAACGAGTTGATAAAACTTCCAAAAAAATTAGTGCGCTGAATTCAGAAAAGAAAGAGCTTTCAAATGATGTAACACTCGACCCATGTTCCCTATTTAAAATATAAAGGTTGTTATCACCACCCTTAAGGGGTTAATGTGACAAAGTTGAGTTTTATGTCAAAACGTGCCCCCCTCAATATTAAAATTGACGTGTTTCAGCGTTTCTCAAAAAAAAATTCTCTGGACGTAAATCGGTCTGTTTCGTTTTCAATGCCCCAGCCTATATATATATATATATATATATATATATATATATATATATATATATATATATATATATATATATATATATATATATATATATATATATATATATATATATATATATATATATATATATATATATATATATATATATATATATATATATATATATATTACTGGACTAAATAGGATATAATCGCTTACAATTTCAACAAAATAGTTATTTGGTTTTAATGTTAAAATGAAACTATATACTTTTTGTATGTAGAAATAACACAAATTTGTACGAAGGTTGATTGAGCAAAGAAAAGACCTTGGTTTTCAATATTTGCACATAATAAAAATAATCAATCGATGCTGATAATACATGGAATTAGCATGTTAGTATCATATTGTATTACATACAACTACAACCGCGTTCATATTAAATAATTTTGTTCTATTTTAGCGACGTAATGTTAAATGCTGTTTTATTTTCAGGTACGTGTACCGAAGACACTCAAAATAACGAGGGTGAGTAGTTCATCTTCTTATTTATTCCACTAGTTCCTTCAGGTTTTTAAGGATTAAGTGCATAGTCTTGTAATTATTATGCAAGATGTTACCTAATATTTTAATGTTCTCATTATTTATGGGAAACCAAAAAGTTAATTTTAATCAGAGACCCAGAAGACAAGAAATCCTAACGCAGCCTGTGCGTTATGCTGGAGCATTTTCATAAAATTGCTTTTTTAATGGTTACTGAAATAGTTAATAAATTGCACCTATGACCAAAATAAGTCATTGTGGTGGCAACAAAATTCTAGAAGAAGAATATACGTATAATTTGCATGTGACAAGTTGTCAAAGTAATATGAATTTGGCAGGTACTTTTAAAACAAGCAAAGTAACTATAGATTTAGACTATTCATGAGTAAAGATTGAAATTTTGAAGCTATTGGGACATTAATAATAATAGTAATAGTACATTAACTGCTAAAAATGATACAATATGGCCTATACAATAAGTCTTAGACTTTTGCTGTATATTAACACAATTTAAAGGCTTTAAAATCCGAAACTAATAGACAAATCGCATTCCAAAACCACCAAACTTCAAATTTTGACATATACCAAATTAAACAAAATTCATTAAGTGACGGAAGAAAGTATTTACTTGATAGTAACGTTTAGAAACTAATTGCCATTCGCAAGCATAAGCTGGATCTTATTTGAGACACAAACATTAAAATTAGGAGACCAAAAAAAATCATTTAATTTTGTTAAAATACCAAAATTTTGTTTTTTTTTTAGTTGGTATAAAACTAATTTTTTATGTTTTGGTACTTTTTTTGTCTTAGTCTGCAATAACTTTTCTCTAATTCATAAAATTAAATACGTTTCGCTTATACAGTCTGGAGCCTCAGTAATCCAAGGGTAAGTACGTGTGCCTCTAAACCGAAGGGTACTGGGTTCGATTTCCAGGGTTCCCCTTTGACTTTTTTTAGTACATACTGTAAAATTATCACCAACCGAGGACGTGGCATTGTATTCGAGAAAATTAAATGTCTGCACTTTCCGCCCTTCGGAGGAGGCGTAAAGCCGTCGGTCCCGTGTCTGCGATGTTGAGCACGTTAAGTAATCCTACCCTTCTTACATAATGGCAGTGGTTTAGCAACATTTCCAAGATAGAGAGGTGAAACTGTTCCTACGCGTCGATACTTGGCTATGGTCACGGAAATAGACCGTAAGTACAAAAAAAAAAAAGGTTTATACAGGATGTCATATTTGAGTGACGCCCTATCGATATCTCCGTTATTACTGATAGAGAATCGGGTAAATTAGAAAAGTGATGCAGATACTCAAGCTGATTAAAACACTCTTTTAGTGAATTTTCATTAAGAAAATTCACTAATAGAAGAGGTATCGATGGTGAGATTTTTGGAAAGATCTTCAAATGAGCGCGAATCGGGGTCCCAAAAACACAAATCCAAGGTCAGTTATTTGGAACTGGCCTGACAACATACTATTTGGTTCCGCAACTAGGTGGCGACACGTTCACCACTCACTTAGTGTTGGAAGGCTGGCTACCATAGCCGTATTACTTTATAGGTGTATTTTCGCAGCAATTAGTATGCCGTACTGGCGAGCTCTAATTAGAGCGAAACCGGTCTACGGTTCTAATTGTTGTGAGAATGTATCTTGCCTTTATCTGTAATGTTTACGTCAATTGGACAACCAGCTCATAATTTCCTCAGTACCATTTTTTTGGGACTCGTTTTTCGTGACACATTCTAAGTTGAACCTCAATGTGTTAAACTTCTAGGAACACACAACCCATTCTTTTATCTAATAAGGGTCTTCAAATCTATCTTCTATCTGCAACATTTGCTGGGGGTATACTTTGTTCAGGTGCAGAGTCAGCTATGTTAGGGTGTTACAGAGTGGGGGATTTGTTCATCTGCGGTAGGAATATTTTTGTGCCAGAAAAAACAGTACGTTGAATTGCTGTTGGATCCCAGATTTGTTTATGTAGGCAACTTTTTAAAGATCTTCAGATCCTACCTTTTCCCTGATTATATATTCTTTTCATATTCACGCGTATACGTGATAAAAAAATAAGTCTACCCCAGAAAACTAGTGTTCGTACATATAATACTTACTGGAAATATAAGCACCGCATCATCAGCCGCTCTGGAGGTCCTCCTTAATATTCCACCTCTTCACATATGGTTGGAGAGGGTGGCGAGGTGGACAACGTACAGACTAAAACAAACGGCCGACAGTATGCCGAAGGAAATCAGTTTGGGAGGGTCCGGACTTCTCGATGACATTGAGGGTCACGGGATTCTGAGAATGGTCTCAGACTTGATGCTTACAAAGATCAGTAGATATCTGTCTTTCAAGACCGTCCTCCCGGAAAGGGAGGACTGGGAGCGAAATCAAACGACCCTATTGAGAGCCGATCTCTGCTGGTACTCTGACGGCTCCAAAACCAATATGGGAGTAAGAGCCGGCGCATATGGGGGCAGCACCGATGCTAGACTATCAGCTAGCATCGGCAAGTACGCAACCATACACTAGGCAGAAGTGTATGCCATCGAGATGTGTGCAAGGGAAAGTATAACACACACAAATCTATAAAGATATATGCAGATAGCCAAGCTGCAATGAAGGCTCTTGGTTCCTACCGGTGTAATTCAAAAACGGTATGGAGTTGTAAATCTGCCCTTAACGAACTGGGCAGCTGTAATGAGGTGTCGCTGGTCTGGATACCGGGTCACTCGGACCATGATGGCAATGTTGTGGCCGACGCGCTTGCCAGGAGTGGTCCCCAGAGAGACTTTGTCCGACCAGAACCGGTGCTGGGGATAACATCATGCACAGCAAAACGCACCTTAAAGACCTGGACAGAAAGAATGACAATCCAGTATTGGCAAAATCTTCCAGGATTAGCTCACTCCAAGGCCTTCATAAATGGCCTGTCTGAGTCAAGGGCTAAAAAACTTCTAGAGTTAAACAGACAACAACTGAGTACTCTAGTCGGCCTGTATACAGGACACTACCGCTTGCGTGACCACATGCTCCGTATTGGAGTCGGTCAGGAGACCGAGTGCCGGCTGTGTATGGAGAGTGACGAGACAGCAGAGCACGGCAGCGGACAGGACTAGATACCTGCTCTTTGGCAAGATAAAGCTTGCTCCAAAGGATCTGGATCAACTTTCGCCCACAAAGATTATCGACCTCTGCAGGAGGCTGGCTTTGTTGGGCGAAATATAGACTATTAGGCGTGAGCCACAACAGACGTTATGGTCGCGATGGAGGGACCGGTATGGCCCACTCACAATCAAACCAAACCTACTCGAAACAAATACAAACTACTTTTTATTTCAGACAGATCTCCTGATTTAATGGATGTTAGGACAATTAAGACCTATTACCGGGATCCGTATTTAGAAGGCGTGTTGGACAATATCTGCTGGCATCTTGCTTTTATTCTGTAGATGAATTTTCGACTATGTAGATGAATGCATTGATTGCATTTTATTGTTATTTGACGTGTTCCTGTTTTTAGTTTAGGTCATTTTATTATTATGGATTTTGTCTAAAGTTACTTTAGTATATTTACGTTGGCATGTAGTACACACATTGCCGTCTTCATAACAATAAATAATTTATTTTATTATAATAATTATGCTTATTATACATTGCAAGCATTGGCCGACCATATACCTTTTTTTATTGCATCCCAATGATTATGACAAGAAAAAGATTAAAACTGAAAAAGTATCATGGAACTGAAATATTTTGTTGATTATAATATCTATCTGAGGATGATTAATAACCATTGAATGTGCGATAGTATTTTGTTTATCACTAACCTATATGACGCCAACAAAAGAGGGCTTGTGTTGAAATTGGAAATGTAATTAGTGGGTTATCTTTCTTTTTTGTAAATATTACATCATTTATGTCATTGTACTGTATATTTTTGATTTAATTGATTGAGTAATAGCAAATTCCTAGTTGCGTTACTTTGTTCAGCTTACCTAATAAAGGCACATAGAGACCATATCACTGGAAATGCAGATTTTGTTCTTCTATTGAATATTTTTTCCTTGTAATACCTTTGTCAGTGAATTTAAAAAAAATCACTAAAGAGGAGATCCCGACTTTTAAATTTTTTAAAAATTTCTTCAAATGAGCGCTAATTAGGTCACCTAGAACACATATCCGGGGTCAGCTTCAATTTTTATATTATATATATATATATATATATATATATATATATATATATATATATATATATATATATATATATATATATATATATATATATATATATATTACACCGGTAACTCAAAAAATAATGGTCCGATTTTGATTACATTTGGTGAATACCTTCCTTTGGCAAGTGGCATGGATAAGTTCGTTAGCCAGGAAACTCGGCCCAGGCTCTCCTGGAAAATTTTGTGTTTTCTTTCGAAAAAAAATTATATCTCCGGAAATAACAAAGTAAGGGCAACCAAATTTGATAGGCAGATTTATATCATTATAGGTAAATTTAAGTTAAAAGACAAAAAAGTTAGAGGTATTTAAAGAAAAATAAATTGGGGTTCTCCTCAAAACGTCAAGTCACGATTTAAAACGCCAAAATTGACAAGATTTAGGCAAAGAGCTTGAAACTAATACGGGCTATGGAAAGAAAATATCTAAAGAATAATGTTTTACAAACCCTGTAGTCTTAGCTTCAACTGTCATTGTCCTTCATTTTCAATATTTCCTGAAAATTCATTTCAAATATACCTTTTCTCTGATGCTTTGGCAGTAGTCTTAGCTATAGAGTTTATTGTTTAATGGTATATAATTTTTGTCGAATTTTCGTAAAAAATCAATAAAGCACAATATATCCGTTATTATACAAGATACGAAAAACAAATGTAAACATTAATTATAGGGTGTCTTGAGCTACATCTTAAAAAATATTTCTACAATCACAGGCTGGCCCATAAGTCGTTGGCGATACAAATTTTCTTTTTTTTTTACTCGAGCACGCCTGATGTTATTGCATTTTTGCATTTTCCATCGAAATATAATGCATGTTTGTAAGAAAAGAAATTCGGGACGCAGCAACTGCGTTATCGTAGCGAATTTTCATTAAATGCTTCAAATTTGAATAGCTCAATTTGCTATTAACCTATAAGGTTGACCAAGAAATCAGTTTTTTTCGGGAACACTAAGTTTACTTTCGGAAATTTTTGTACATTTTCAAACAATAAAGTTATTTTGATGAAACATGGCACATATTTGTACTATATAGGTTATACTGGTAACCAAATTTGATGCCTGCTTTCTTAAAAAAAAAACATATTTGCCGTTAAAAAACATTTTAATGAAAATTAACTACCATATATGAAGCTAAAGTGCTACCGAAGAGGTATAATGTAAAATGTCTCCAGAAAACAAACTTGACCCTTCGATCTCCATTAATGAAATTGTTTGATCAAATTTTGTTACTATAATCATTAGTTTTCTCGGCAAGTTATTTTGTGTGTAGGTTATTATCGCATTTTCATTTTTCTTTAAATCGCTAAAAGAGAGTCAAAATTCCGAGATTTTGTTATGTATGGATCTATCCGAGCGATATCTTAAAGGTAACTAATTGATTTTGATAAAATTTTGTACCTATCGTTTTCTTGTAAAACTCTTTGACGAGTTCGTTAAGTAGCCCAATCAGATCAGTTCTTTGCAGACAAATCAAAGATAATTTTATCTGCGAAATTAATCAATCTACTTTGATGAAATTTGTTGCACGCGTTTCACTAAAATAGCAACGTATCTACTAATACTCTACTACTACCCGTCTTAATATTTTCAAAAAAGGGTAGGTTCACCACAAAGCTTATGATATTTCGTAAAAATATTTTTCGTACTCCTCTGCCCTGACATTATATTTTTATTTCTCCCATATTCCCATAGGTCTTATATACGCTCTCTTATTACGCACACGTCTCACATTTTTTCTTTATCCCTCACAACATTGAAACAAACTTTCCTGGGTCTTTCACAACGTCTATTACCGTCCACGTGCTCTCTATAAATTCTAGTTGCCATTATGTCGTTATCTAACCTAGCTTCAGCGATCATAGTTCCCAGAACTTTCATACCTGCATATACTTATCAAAATTATTTTGGCCGTGATGAGCCTCATGAAAGGCCACCAAGCTCCACCGACCTCAATAGTTTAGATTTATTTTTGTAGAGGCATCATAAAACGCTAGTGTATACAAGTCCCATTGACATGTAGAGGAATTAAGAAAAAGTAATAGTAATAGTTGCAGCGTGTGATAAAATAAAAAAATACTCCGGGGCTATTTAAACGAGTGCGCAAAAGGAGGGCGAGAGCATGCATATTAAGTGAAGGGGTAAGTAATTTTGAAGTTCCTAAAGGCGTAATCGCTATGGTCATGTGAAAGAAGGCATTTTTATAAAAAAGATACCTATAAAAGCTATCAAAAAAATTAGAAGTGTTAATCTTACTGAAATTCTACATCTTTTTGGTTCCACACTTTTTGCTGTTAAGTCGTAAAATTGGGACAGGAGGGGAGGGGGAAAGTCTACTGATGCAAGTGAACATACTTTTGGTTTGGCTTAACCAAATTGGATGAAGTCTGTCTTCTTTAAGAGGGGATGGTGTGTTAGTTAAAACGAGATGATAGCTACGTCACGTTGATTTTCGCTGCCCTCGTCAACATTAATTATTCTTTTGGCCATAACTCCGAAACTAATGAAGATATGGGATGGAATCTTTCACATATCCGCTTGCAAATGTTTGCTACTCTCCGATTATGATATAAAAGCTATGTCATTACATTTAAAATTTCGAAGTAAAATTGAAAATAGAGCAAGTTTTTCGAACAGCGTCCTCTGGCGATGACAGTGAAAATCAATGTGACTTAGCTATCATCTGATTTTAACAAGCAGACTTATTTTCTTAAACCAGACAGATTTCATCCAATTCGGTTGAGCCAAACCTAAAGTATGTAAACTTTCATCAGTAGAGTTTCCCCTCCCCTCCTGCCATAATTTTACGACTTACAGCAAAAAGTATTGAACCAACAAGAGGTAGAATTTCAGTAAGATTAACACTGTATTATTTTGTTGATAGCATTTATAGGGATATTTTCTATAAAAATGCCTTCCTTCACCATAGCAATTACGCCCTCTAGCGGCAGAGTTGGGGACTTAAAAATTATTTCCTGCATTTTCTCTTAGCCACTTTACTTAACAGGAATCTTTTTTCGTAGATCTCCTGAACCACCCATTCCTGAGATCTTGTACCTCTTCACCTACCTACCTGGCAAGGTGTTACAATTGGGCATCATTTGCTATTTATTAGCGAATTTTGATTGAAAAAAAAATTAAATTTTAATATACTCGTATATTTGATATTTTTGGTACTTGTGTGCCAATTAAAGCTGCTTAATTTTTCGCATACGCCAACTTTAATGTTTACTTTTCTTATGTCAATTGATGTATTCATATTTTCTTACTGTGTATGACTTTAGCAGATGTTTCGTAAAACGTAAAAAAAAATAAAACGACAATATAATGATAAGTAAATAACATTAAATAGATATTCATCATTTGGAAATTCTTGCATGGATTAACATTTCAGTTATCTGGCGTTCGAAGGCACCATATCGTACGCAAGCTTAATGAAGTGAATCAGCTTGAATGGTTGGACTAATATAACCAATTTCTAGCAATTTATCTCATCTTTGATCCAGTTCAGTTAGTTAGTCATCATTTAATTATTGCTTCTGTTAAAATTATTTTACTTTCCACTAGAGAGGCTGTCGAGCATATGGAAGGCGGAGGCGTGTACCGCGCGAAGCTAATGACCGACAGCGTTTTTTAGCGTTTGTTTTCATTGATAAATTAATGATTTGATTTTACTTCTTATCCCCAGAAAGTATTCGTTTGTCATAAATTATTATAAAATAACAATGAGACTCTAATATAATTTACGCTATATGGAGTTTTATGAAGGAGAGGGCCTTACATGTTGTTGTCTTTTTTATTTTTTTTATTTGAACAACACACCACGAGGGCTTACAGCCTAAATACTATCGTACCGTGGGTGTCCACAAGGAGGAAAGAGGCAACTTGTTAATTCTGGACTTGAAGGTTTGGAGGTTCCGAGGAGAAGGAAAAACGTGCGCCGGCAAGGAATTCCACAGCTTGGAAGTCCTCGGAACAAAAGAGCGGGCATAACAAGATGTTCTATGTCTGGTGACCTGGACAGTAAAAGGGTGCATTCGCTCCGTTCCCCTGGTAGATATGTTGAGGGCAGCAGGTGGAGGAACTATGGAAGAAAGCTCCTCTGTGCACTGCATGTGCATATATCTATAAAAGAGAGAGAGGTCACCAACGGCACATCGGTGGGCAAGGGATGGCAGCCTTTGGGTCAGGGTAGGGTCACCAATGAGACGTATAGCTCTCTTCTGAATGGAGTCCAGGATAGCAAGTGTAGAAGCGGCAGCAGCACCCCAGATGTGGGAACAGTATTCGAGGTTTGGCCTTATTTGTGAAGTATATAAGGTATAGAGATTAGCTGGTGAAAAGTATGTGCGAGCCCGGAAGAGGAAATATAATTTCTTAGCAGCCGCTTCTGCAATTGATGTGACATGTTGGTGCCAATTGAGATTTCAATCCACAGAAATGCCAACAAGTGAAAAGGACTCATTACTTTGAATAACTTGGTTGTTCATTGTGATGGTTCTAGGGCTGGAGTATCTTTTATCAGAAAGAAAGCAAGACTGAGATTTGGTGGGGTTGAAATGTATAAGATACAAGAGGAATTTTGCTGTCCAGGTACAGAGTTTTGGTGGTAGGCCATAGGCAGGAAGTTTATTAAGCAGCTCTGCGTGCCAGACCTGGTCGAAGGCTTTGAATATGTCTAGAGCGACAATCTGGGATTCACCGTGTAGTTCCATAGACTTGTTCCAAGAATAGGTGACAAAGGAAAGGAGGTCGACAGTTGATCTGCGCTGACGTAATCCATACTGCCTGTCGTGGATTAGACTGTGTTTATCAAGAAATTTTAGTAATTCGGTGGTTATATACTTTTCCATCACTTTAGAGATGACTGAAAGGAGAGAAATAAGCATGTAGTTGCTAGGAAGCGCTTTGGATCCTTTCCAGTTACTAGGGAATATGCCTCTATTGTAAGATGTCTGAAACAGACGAGTCAGGACAGGAGAAAGTTCTGGTGCGCATTTTTTGAGAACAATTGCTGTGATCTCGTCAAGGCCAGAGGCTTTCCTGGTATTAAGAGAAGATAGCATCTTTCGTACCTTTTTAGTTTTGAAAATGATATCCGTCATTTTATGCGCGACATTGGGGACTGTTGATGGTTGAACATTTGGAGGTGGGTTGAGAGTAGAATTGCCAGCGAACAACGAGGCAAAAAGTTCAGCCTTGCCCAGGGCGGTAGAAACAATTTCATCCCCTGAGACAAGAGGTGGGAACGTGCTCTTGCAAACATTATTCCCAATAGATTTAGCAAGAGTCCAGAAGGGTTTGCGGCACTTGGAGCTTAAGAGGACTTTGTTTTTGATGTGGTTATTAAACGAGTTTTTTGCCTCAGAAAGAATGCGGACATAGCGGTTTCTTGCGTGGTTGAATGCTTGACGGTTTTTTTAATGGGATTGTGTAGAAGCGTTTTGTGAGCTTTGACCTTTTCAAGTCTGGCCTTGTCACAAGATTTAGAGAACCAGGGCTTTTGAGTGGCTGAAGAGGTTTTCTGTGTACGTGGAATAAATAATTCCATACCAGCTTGGATAATTTCGGTGGCGTTTTGTGAGATATCAGAGGGGTCAAGATGAGAGAAGCAGACAGACGCCCATGGAAATGAGGAAAATTAATCTCGCATTTCGTCCCAGTTCGCGGAGTTGTAGTGCCAAACGATGTCTATGTGACCTCGGGTTGCATTGCGCAGGAAGCGGTGACCATGCCATGGTCTGAGCGACCGAGGGAGGCGGTGACTGATATTTTATAGCATTCAGGATTTGTAGTAAGAAGGAGATCCAAGGGATTGGAGCTGTGTGTCGGGATGCGAGGAAAGTAAGTAGGTTGCTGAACCATATTGGCTAAAGAGTTGCTGACTGCAAAGGCGTCCGCTGCTCTCCCTTGTGGATCGGTTTTTGAAGATCCTAGCCATTCCTTTATTATGGACGTTGAAGTCACCGAGAATAGTGACCTCGGAGAAAGGATATTCAGAAATCAGATGGTCGGTTTTTTTCAGAAAGGTAGTCAAAGAGCTGCACAAAGTTGTTGTCAGAAGGTGACTGGTAAATGCAACAAATGAATTTAGTTGCAGCCCTGAGAGAGAGTTTTCTCCATAGTATGTCTTTTCTTCCAGCTTCTAAATTGGGGAGTCTGGTGCAGGGTAGATTGCTACGGACGTATGCAATCTAATGGAAGTAAGGAGCTCATAGCCCGGGAAATTAAGGTGATTAATGGCTGTTTTGGCACTGATTTGGGTTTCGGTAAGGAAGAGGAGTTGGGGCCTATTGGCCTGGTGGAAATGGTGGACGGAGTTCAGGTTAGAATTTAGGCCACATATATTCAAGAAGGATATGTTGAATTTTGATGTTGGTGTTTCATCAGATGCATTAAAAATTATTGCGGGTGTCCCGTTTTGGCTCGCACAACTTTTCTTTTGCAAATAACCTTTTGTCAACAACTAAGAATCCGATCCACAGCTTCGCTGATGATAGTGCTCTTCGGAGCACTAATTGACTTGCTCAATATCCGCTTCTATCACCTTATCAATGAGAGTCAAAGTTACCAACTCCGTAGATGATGACCTAAGATTCTCAGCTAGGGATCTCCAAATCTAGTTTTGTTTAATGCATCAAAAACAATGAATTGCGTCTCTAGCAGTGTGTCCACTCGTCTGGAAAACCGGGAAAAGTCAGGGAATTTGTAGATTTGTAGAAGGCAAAATTTTGTTCAAGGAAAAATTGAGAAAAGTTGGGAAAATTTGTGAAAATTTTTATCCATGTCAGGGAAACATTTTTTAAATTCCGTTTTATGATAAATAATTGAAACACAATGATAGGTGTATATTTCTATAAAGTAGCGTTTCGGTTTATTTTTAAGGAAGAGTGTGTATCTTTCATAAATGTAATTATGGGGAAACGTGTTTTCCGCCATGAGGCAAAGACCTCCTGTATTCTGTATTTTTTTACCCTTAGGGCTTGTTCGCGTCTTTGCCGCCCCACAGCAGTCTTTGGCTTATTGTGCATGCCCTTTTTCTTTTCTACTCCACCCATTCCAAAACCACTGTGCCTTGAACTAGTCTGCACAGCAATTGGTAGGGTGAAGTTTTATATTGCTCTGTCTCCGGTCTAGGCTGTCCGTAGATAAGTAGGTTTGGGCATGTCAGGGAAATTGATATGCAGTTTTCAGTGGGAAGCCTGTTTAAGAAGACTGACCTGCTGGCTCAGACCTTCAGATGTGTGGCAAAATACCGCACAAAAATCCACAATCTCTCAATTGCGTATAACCTTTGCATGTGATCTTTGCTGGCGCTTACGTGTTTCCAATATTGTTAAAGCAGCAGCAAATAAACTTGGGTTTCCGTTTCAGGTTAAAGCTTTGTTTTCATCGCAGCAGCTGTACAAAGCACAAATACATCCATAGTTGGATTATTGTTTTCATGTCTAAGGTGCTGCCCCAAAGTCAACCTTGTCCCTCCTAGATTAATTTCACAAACGAGCTGTTCGCCTTATACGGGGATTCATATATCACAGTCCATCTCACTTCTCTCGGCCACGGGAGAAAAATTGGATATCACTGCCTCTACTATCGATATGATTATCGACATTGCTCCTTAGATATTGCTTTTTTAATACCCCGCTTGTCACCTTTTTTTTTTTTGGCAAACCCTTTTAGTCGAAAAGTACACGCTTTTAGTGTCAAATTACCACTTGTCGAACGGTTCGTTACATCCGTAATAAATGGTCCAGGGCTGACAATTTATTAAATTGTTAGTTGGTTGTATACAGTCTCTATTTTTAAACACTTTGTGTTATTTGGAGCTAGGGTGACAACATACTACTTGGTTCGACAACTAGGTGGTGACGTGCTCACCACTCACTTAGTGTTGAAAGGCTGGCTACTTTAGCCGTATTACTTTATAGGTGTATTTTAACACGAACCCGCCCTCCCAAGGAAAAGGGTACTGTGGTCAGTTTTCACAGATCACCCTAAAAACACCCTTGGCAATATTCCGGTTATCCGCAGCATCCCCGAACTCGAGGGTGCAGTGGATAATCTACAGTCCAAAATTCAATGTTATATCGAACATGCATCAAGGACGTACCCCGCCCAGAGCAATCTGCCACCATTTCCGTCCAGTATCAGAGAAATGATACTAAAAAAAAAACCGCGTGCGTAGACTAGCTCAACGCACCGGAAACCCCACCGACAAACGAGACGCAAACAGACTCATCAAACAAGTACCATCCGCCCTACAAGAACTTCGCAACAATCGTCGGGAGGAGCGCCTGCAAACCTTGTCTACCCAAGACAATTCCATCTGGTAAATGGCTAAAGCCCTTCGCTCCCAAAAACTTCCGATATCCCCACTTCACGGCCGTAACGGTGTCGTATACACGGATGCGGAGAAAGCTACTGCATTCGCAGTTCATCTGGAGTTGCAATTCAGCCCCAATTATAACAACGTTCATCTGTCGCACGTAGCAAGAACGCACCGCTACGTCAGGAGTGCGCTTCGCGCCACCCCAGACACAACTATCGAGCCCACAACTTTCGAAGAAGTTTCCCAAATAATCAAATCATTAAAAAATAGGAAAGCTCCGGGATACGATGGAATCTCCAACGTAGCCATGAAGAACCTCCCCCGCAAATCCGTGGTATTCCTAGTTACGATTATGAATGCAATGCTGCGATTTCAACATTTTCCTTCCATGTGGAAACATGCCGACATTATCAACATCCCGAAGCAAAGATCCGCTGTTCCCTCAAAACTACAGGCCCATTAGCCTACTACCAGTCATCGGCAAAATCGCCGAAAAACTGATTCAGAAAGGGCTAGCTTCATTCACCTCAGAAAGTCATATCCTCCCGGATGAGCAATTCACCAGCACTCCACCATAGACCAAGTCCTTCGTGTGGTGGAAAACATCACCGAAGAATTTTATAAAAACAAGTCAACTGGTGCAATATTTCTTGACATTGCTCAAGCCTTCGATAGGTTTTGTCATGCGGGCCTCCTAAACAAACTTCTATCATTTAATTATCCTCTTCCTCTGATTCTGCTAATCAGGTCATACCTGCAACAGAGGAAGTACCAGGTCAAACATCTGGGAGCCAGATCTAGAACGTACCCAGCCACGGCTGGTCTCCCGCAGGGTTCTGCTATCTCCCCTCTGCTGTACAATATATTTGTCGCAGACATTCCGACAGCCCCCCTAAACGTGACATACGCACTGTACGCAGACGACACTACCATCCTTAGCAGCTCCCCTCAGCCAAGGATAATAACAGAACGACTTCAGACCGCCGTAGTCGAGCTGCAAACATGGTATAGGAAATCCCTTCTAGCCACAACACCCCGATAAATGTTCAGCTGTCCTATTTTCCAAGAGGAGACACACACCTCACGAACGCGTATCATTAGACAACCATCTAATTCCCTGGCAAGATTCCGCCAAATACCTCGGGGTTTTCTTCGACAAACACTTAACATGGCGCCCCCATGTTGATAACGCCCGAATAAAAGCCTCGATGTTCATCTCGAAGCTGTTCCCACTTCTAAATAGAAATACCAAACTGTCAATGAACAACAAGTTGCTCATGTAGAAAGTCATCATCCGGCCAGCCTTGACCTATGCATCACCTGCATGGGCCACCGCGGCCGCAACACTCATCAAGACCCTTCAAATCATCCAGAACAAAATTCTGAGAATGGTTACCGGAGCGCCATGGTTTGTCCAAAACAGTCAGATTCACTCTGATCTGGAAATGGCTTCGATACTTGAGTTCATAACTCAACTATCTACAACTCAGTTGCAAAAGCCGCTTCTCACCCAAATGCTCTTCTCCGTAGTGCCACCGACTACGATGCGCAACTCCCACATAAGCATAAGCGCCCAAAGCTTATACTTACCCGCTAACGCCCCCACGGCAAAAACAGAATGGAAACATTCATACCCAAACAGTCGTTGTGTGAAATCTTTCCGACGGAGGTATGGACTAAGGTCCGGTACTCCCAGGGAGGGGGTTTTAGTGAGCACAGTCTCACAGTAACTCGATATCACACGACACCTACGGGGCCGTGAATGAGGTCTGCATGAGAATTTCCCCCTCCTGTATAAAAAAAGGTATTTTCACTGCAATTAGTATACCGTACTGACGAGCTCTAATGAGAGCGAAACCGGTCTACGGTTCTAATTGTTGTGAGAATGCATCTAGCCTTACATACTTTGTCCCTATTTTAGGGTAGAAATGGGCCAGGGCTGACAATTTATTAAATTGTTAGTTGGTTGTATACAGTCTCCATTTTTTAACACTTTGTGTTATTTGGAGCTGGCGTGACAACATACTACTTGGTTTCGCAACTAGGTGGCGACATACTCACCACTCACTTAGTGTTGAAAGGCTGGCTACTTTAGCCGTATTACTTTATAGGTGTATTTTCGCTGCAATTAGTATGCTGTACTCACTTAGACTAGATTCAACGTTAAAAGTTCTAAAAGGGTTCGTTTTTTGACAAGTTGTCAGACAACTGAAATACCTGAAAATGCAATATTTTCATTATCGCCCTGCAGCTCTGAAACTAAGAGGCCTATGACAGTTTTGTTTGCGGCATCTTTCGTTTAACAAAAAGGTAGCTCAGGTTCGCGAAAACCGTAAGGTTCTATCTTTCCTAATAATCGAGATACCCAGCAATTGCAACCTAAAGGGGACCCTGTGTAGCGTTGCAATATTACTGCAGGTACAGCTTTTATGGTTTTTATTAGGAAATGGGAAATTAATGTTGTTTTCTTAGCATGTCCTTAAGCAATTACACGTATCCACCTGTGTTATTTACTGATTAAATTTGTCTATATTTAATTAAATATCTGGCTAGACATACTAAATTATTACCAGGAAAAACCTTTACTACCTACCTTAAAATCTGCAAGTTCGTGTCTAGTCGTATTATTCAAGCATGTATTTGATTAAATTTAAAGCATTCTTGGTCTAATTTTATGGTGCCCAGCTTTATATAGCTGAACTTGGTGAAACATTAAGTCTGATGTATTGATTTACTGTCTTCATCCTCGCATAACACAAATTTAGCCCTTCTGCACTTGCTGATGCTGTTCCTTCTATTCGCCATCAATTTGATTTGTGACTTTGAATTCTGTAATGCTTCATTAAGTTTCAGGAAATAATTTTAAGCGTTCATAGCCAACTAGTCTAGTATGTTCATCAGAAACGGTAGGATGTTGAAAAGTGCACTTCGCAAGTTAGGATCGGAGTGGTCGAGGTAAGTGAAAAGTCCTCGTAACGAACAGGCTTTGCTCTAAGCTCTCGTTTCCTTTTTGAGTATCATTCAAAGTTTCTTACTTGCCTTAATATTTTATTTAAAGGTAGAGTTGAGAGCCATTAAGAAATCATAATGTTAGTTATATGGTTACTTGTGGAACTACACTGCTCGCGTTACTGGAAGTTTGCGTCAGTTTTTTTTTGTTGGGATCTTTGCGAAAAGTCTAAAATCTACAAAATTTTTGGTATGTAATTGTCTATTGTTCTTTTCAATACCTGGCAGTCATCCGAGAATTATGAAAGAAGGCGGGACACAACAAGGGCGTTATGGTATTGAATTTTCATAGACATGTTCTACGCAATTTTTTTTACGAAAATTATATATGCTCCAAGAAAAAATTGTCTGTAATATTCAGTACACAGAGTGGAGCAGCTAAAACGAAACAAACCCGATTTTTCATATCTCCTGTTATTAAAAAAATGCTCGGTCACTTCAATTTTTATTTCGAGGCGGAAACGTTTCACTGATATTTTCAATCCTGTTAGTTCATCCCTCTAGCAGGGGCGAGTCTCACACCTGAAATTCTAAATGAAAATGGGGATTGAGTGACACCCCATTTTGAAGATAATCCAATTTTCTTTTTAAAAAGTGTCAATTTTTGAAAATCGGCTGATTACTTTTTGAGACGAGACATTTTAAAGTGTTATTGGCCATATAAAAAAAGTTTCTTGCATAATTTTTTATTCCCTTAACAGTATACTAACGTATTAGAGCTTTGAAATATTGACCTCCAGCTTTCATGCAATAATACAAGTTTTGTTCAAAGCAATTTCGAACGTTGCGAGGCATTTCTGATGAAATTTGTTGCAATTCGGCGATGATGCGTTGACGTTAATCATCTACGCATTTTAGCAATATAGTGTAGATCTCATTTTTCAGGTGGCTTCACCAAAAAAGTATAAAGGGTTTAAATCTAGCGAGCTTGCAGGCCATTCTATTGCTCATCTTCGCCCAATTAATCTCCCAGGAGAAATATATTTACAGTTATTGGAACATGCCGTTGATCCAGCGCTAACGGAAATTTGTAAACGAGGTAACTGGTACAGTGATAATTAATTAATATTTCAGCAAGACGGAGCCCCTCTGCACTATACCGTTGCTGTTCGTCGGTATCTGGACCGAAAATTTCCTGGGAGAAGGATTGGGCGAAGAGGACAAATACCCTCATGTTCGCCAGATTTAAACCCTTTATGCTTTTTTGTGGGGCCACCTGAAAAATAAGATTTACATTACATTTTCAGCATGCGTAGATGATTAACGCCAACGCATCATCGCCTAATGTTAACAAATTTCATCTGAAATGTTTCGCAACATTCGAAACCGCTATGAAGAAAACTGGTATTATTGCATGGAAGCTGGAGGTCAACATTTCTAAAATTTATTATATTAGTATACTGTTAAGGTAATAAAAAGTAATGTAAGAAACTTGTTTGTTTTGTTTGGCCGATAACACTTTAAAATGCGTTTTATTAAAAACTAATCAACCGATTTTCAAAAACTGATACTTTTCAAAAAGATAATTTTATCACCTTCAAAATGAGGTATCACTGAATACCCACTTTAAAATGTCAGGGGTGAAACTCACCCTCGCCAGAGGGATTAAGTGACGGGGTTGAAAATATCGGCAAAACGTTTCCTGTTTGAAATAAAAATTGACGCGCCTAAGCAATTGTTTTTAAATAACGG
Source organism: Tillus elongatus (assembly GCA_964006375.1). Classification (NCBI taxonomy): domain Eukaryota; kingdom Metazoa; phylum Arthropoda; class Insecta; order Coleoptera; family Cleridae; genus Tillus; species Tillus elongatus. Next base: position 49,893,589 of record OZ023266.1, read on the forward strand.
GAAATATGAAAAATCGGGCCTGTTCCGATTTTGCTGCGCCACTCTGTCTTTGGTTTAACACAAAAATATTTCGGTGTTGTGCCCTCTTGTGACCTCCAGTGTAACCAATTAAAAAAAAATTAAATGCTTATAACTTTTCTTTCTTTCAACTTCGAGATCCTAATTTTGGTATGTAGTTCACTTTTATTGAATTTTCATGAAGAAATTGTTACTTCCTTTCATTTGTTTAAAATATTTTTCCAAAAAAATATTTTAGGGTGCCTTATATTTGTCAGTCTCACATAGAGAGCTACAATATTTTATAATTTAAAAAAGTATGGATACAGCGACAGTAAATAAGTGTTGAAAAGGGCCTGTGTGCAGCAAGTACGTTATGGTAGAGAATTTTGGTTAAAATATTTCAAATCTGATAACTCAATTTCCCATTAAGCTAGAATATTGAATCCTCAACCATAGTAAAACCTATGTAAACGCAACGTGGATACTAAATTAAAAGAAGAATAACATAATGAGCTTTGCGGATAACTACAAATTTGTTTTAAAAAACAATCTTTGCTGTTTTGTTTGCAAGAACTAGTTCGATTGGGTTGACTAAAACAAAACTACCCAAGCAATTAGTAAGGAAAAATACCTGCCGTAGTTATGCTTTGGCGGTACATTCCCTTTGTAAATAATTAATTTTTTTCTAGAAAACTTTTGTAACTTTAATGAAATTTTGTAACACATTTTTTTTAAAGAGACTTGCAGTACTTACATATATTCACCAAATTTTAATTTTCTAGCTCCATAGAAAATATAAATTTTTTCAAATAATCGCTAACTTTGAAACCGATCTACAAGGTCTACTTAAATTTAAAGAATTAGTTTTAAGAAAATATTTTAGTAATAGTGTACAATTCTTATGAAAATTCACTAATATAATTCACTTCCTGCGTCCCGAACTTTTTTATAATATAAACTTGTAAAACCAATTTGATTGCAGTAGCTTTATTAGCTTTGGAGATACAACAATTTTCCGAAGGAAAACCCAAACTTTTTCCGGAAAAACTGGTCTGATATTCCTGGTTAACGAACTTATCCAAGCCACTTGCAAGAGGAACGTACATCAAAGTCACCTCGTTAATTATTGATTTATCGATGTGATTTATGTCATCGCCAAATGACAAAAGTTTGGTGTTCAAATAGATAGCCATAAAATTAAAAGCATTTGAACAATCTGTGGGCATTAAAAATTTTCAAAGGAGAATTACAGTACTAAACATTGAATGAAAGGCTTCTCTCCAGACAACAAATTTATTTAAAATTTACTTCCAGACGCGTTTAGACACCCTAAAAGGTCATCTTCAGGGGATAAATCTATAATATTATAATAATTATAGATTTATCCCCTGAACATAACCTATTAGAGTGTCGAAACGCGTCGGAAAGTAAATTTTAAATACATTTATTGTCTGTAGAGAAGCCTTTCATTCAATGTTTAGTTATATATAGCCCAGACTGTGTGACGTTCAGAAATGAGAGAATTACAGTTTCAAAGTTGGTGGGTAAATGTTTGCGGCAAATCTAGGTCCGCCCGATTACAGAATTTTAAAACTTATAGAAGTTAAAGTGCTTTTTGTCGAGCTGCAGTTTTGTCTTTATCGGCAGTTAGTTGTTAGGACCATTCTTTATCCAAAGGATTTTGCTACAGAAAATTATCAAAATTCATTAGGATTTGGTGTGGTGCTGTAACCACAAAATCGCTAAGGTGTATGATAGGATAAATAGTTCCAGCAAGATGAAGCAAATTCTTATTTCGATGCCGAAATCCCCATTTTCTTAAAAAACAAACGGTTAGGGGGAAATAGATTTGCGAACTCGACCACATAATTTAAATCCGTGCGACGTTTTCTTACGGGGTCACCTGAAAAATGAAGTGTATAAAGAGTGGCCTTTAGTTTTAATGACCTAAGAGCTCACATTCTTGGTACAGATAGAGCAGTGAAGCTAGAAAATTTTGAACATTTATTTGTCATCTTGCGATACTTTTTTTTCCTTTTTGGGGCGACTGGTTTTATCTTTAAACTGTCAATGATAAAGAAAAAAATGTTTTACCAAAATTTTTATTGTATAGCCCCACTAAATTCAATATGACGGACACTCCAAGATGGCGATTTTTTCTTTTTTCACAATCCCCCTCACATGGGGCTTAAATTGAAGGGCTTTTGGTGTAAAGTACAGTAGGCTAGGTAACGCTTCCATGAATCCAAAATGGCGGAATGATACTTTCTCAACAACCCCCTTAATATGGGTATCAAATGAAGGCACACCATGAGTAAAATAAAGTAGGCCAGGTAACGCTTTCCTGAATCCAAAACGGCGGCCGACGCAAGATAGCGAAATATATTTTTCTCAACAACAACAAAAATAAACAATTGGATCATACAAAAAGTCGAATTACTTAAGACAACGGTAGTGGGTTAACTTGTAAATTGAATGGTACACGTTACGTCTGTTATAAGCGTTCAGACACCGAGTTTTGTCCGAATATTGCAGCTTAGAAACACTGGAAGAATGCATGCTGCTAACTGAGCTAACGGAACGCACTAAACTAACTGAACTCACGGTCCCAGATGGTCGCTCCCATAAAAAAAAGTGAAGTGTGTATCATTACGTTACAGGTTATTACGTTACTTTTCTAATGAAAATTCACTAAGACTAAAATGTCACTTACGTGAGATATCGTGAATGGTAAAAAGCGTGTCTAATTTTATCAGCCCAACTAATCTTTCCTGGAAGTACTAGGTACTTAATGTGATTAGCGTTATTTGGTGTACCTGCCGCCACGTTTGTATTAAAAATAGGAATGTGTATAATCGATTATAACTTACATAACATTTAAAAGGCAGTACGAAAAGGGAATGTTTTACTACCGTATCATTTACAACCACAAACGTAATTTTATTACTTTAGTTAAATATTTGGCGGCCGGCTTAAAATTTACAAAGGCTAGTTAAGTTTTATGTCACAGAGAGAGATTTCCCCAAAACAAATTGAACAACAATATGCTTTATCCCCTAGCCACAGCATAATATGCTGTGCCCTAGCTCCATTATGGTAATGTCCTAATAGGCCTGTCTGCGACGGTAGCACCATATACTAATAGGTCATTTTGTTGATTTTATTGTCCATGGTAACACCATAAACTTGATTTATAGTTCCGTCATTAGAAAGAGATAGACAAGCCTTGAAAGGCACCGCTTCCCTGTTTCTTTCATCTTGCAGCATATCAAGGATCAGGTGCATGAAAGCTTTGACTGGCTGGCTGCTTTTATTATACGGAGGGAACAAAAATACCTCTACTTGTTAAGGGCTATTTGATTGCAGCGAGGGTGAAACTTGAAAAAAAAACCTCGCTGGTTGGACCCCTTCGCTTATGCACATCACCATAGTTACAGGGCAAGAGAAGTGTTGTGTTGATAGATAAGTTAGCCTCCTCGTACAGGGGCGAATTTAGGATGTTTGGAAAATTGCTCGACATGATTTGTCTACACAGGGTTCAACAAAATGGTGGATGTGTGTTTTGTTTCTTTAAGGTCTGTCAATTTCCGCGACTATCAATCGCCAATCATCGACGCCAGCAAGCAGTTTCAGCATACTATCCTGGAAATTTTCCCGAACCCCTGCCTTTCTGTAAGGAGGGTAGGCATCTTTAACGTGTCCTACATCGCTTGGCCACGAGACCGACGGATTTACGCCCCCTCCGAAGGTTGGAATGTCCAGACATTAAACTTTCTCAAATACAATGCCAGAACCTTCGTTGATGTTAATTTTACAGTTTGTACTGAAAAGGTGAAAGAGGGATCCTAGGAATCGAACCCAGTTTTTTGTTTATTTCAGCAACACACCACGAGGGCTCACAGCCTAAATACTATCGTACCGCGTGTGTCGACAAGGAGGAAAGAGGCAACTTTGGAGGTTTGGAGGAAAAGGAAAACATGTGCCGGCAAGGAATTCCACAACTTGGAAGTCCTCGGGACAAAAGAGGGGACTTAACAAGATGTTCTATGTCTGGTGACCTGGACAGTAAAAGGGTGCATTCGCTCTGTTCCCCTGGTAGACCTGTTGGAGGCAGCAGGTGGAGGAACTATGGAAGAAAGCTCCTCTGGCAGTGCCCGTGCAGGTATTTATAAAAGAGAGAGAGGTCACCAACGGCTTGTCCGTGGGCAAGAGATGGCAGCCTTTACGATGAGACGTATAGCTCTCTTCTGAATGAAGTCCAGGATAGCGAGTGTAGAAGCGGCAGCGTCACCCCAGATGTGGGAGCAGTATTCTAGGTTTGGCCTTATTTGTGAAGTATATAAGGTATAGAGATTAGCTGGTGAAAAGTATTTGCGAGCCCGGAAGAGGAAACCTAATTTCTTAGCAGCCGCTTCTGCAATTGATGTGACATTTTAGTGCCAATTGAGATTTCGATCCACAAAAATGCCAACAAGTAAAAATGACTCATTACTTTGAATAACTTGGTTGTTCATTGTAATGGGCCTAGGGCTGATGTATCTCTTATGAGATAGAAAGCAAAACTGAGATTTGGTGGAGTTGAATTGTACAAGATTTCTACTTCCCCAGTCTAATATTTTTTGGAGATCCACGGAGACAGAACCCTCCATGAGTCTGCGATCCTCATCTAATTGGGCTAAAGAGACATGCTTAGAATATTGTATATTTGAGTGGAGGGTGCTGTCATCCGCGTAACAGTGAACTGGGTTGGATGTGCTAGAGAGGAGGTCATTGATGTGGAGAAGAAACAAATTAGGGACTCCTGCATTATTTGGATACAGTTTAGAGGAATGGCCATCCACGACAACAGAAATGCTTCGGTTGGAGAGGAAATTTGCTGTCCAGGTACAGAGTTTTGGTGGAAGGCCATAGACTGGAAGTTTATTAAGCAGCGCTGCGTACCAGACCTGGTCGATTGCTTTGGATAAGTCTAGAGCGACAATCTGGGATTCACCGTGTAGTTCCATAGACTTGTTCCAGGAATGGGTGACAAAGGAAAGAAGGTCGGCAGTTGATCTGCGCTGATGGAATCCATACTGCCTGCGGTTGATTAGACTGCGTTTTTTAAGAAATTTTAGTAATTCGCTGTTTATATACTTTTCCATCACTGTTGAGACGACTGAAAGGAGAGAAATAGGCCTGTAGTTGCTAGGAAGCGCTTTGGATCCTTTCTTAGGGACGGGTTGTACTCGAGCAGTTTTCCAGTTATTTGGGAAATTAAGGTGATTAGTGGCTGTTGTGGCACTGATTTGGGTTTCGGTGAGGAAGAGGAGTTGGGGCTTATTAGCCTGGAGGAAATGGTGGACGGAGTTCAGGTTAGAATTTAGGCCACATATATTCGAGAAGGATATATTAAATCTTGATGCCGGCGTCCGCTGCACACCCCTCTCCCGCAGATCCGAATGGAGAGATATTTTATCTTCGGAATATTTTGTACAAGGAGGAGCCATCATCATTTTTGTTTATAAGGGAAACCGACTCATACACAAGAACCGGAAACGTCCGTTGGGACTTCACCGACCACTTGATGTAAGTGGTGGTACCTCCTCGGGCGTGAGAAAAATCCTTTACTATCACGTAAACGAAAAGTCCACTACCACTTACCACCAATATCCTGGGGTTCGGGGGACACGTTCTTACCAGTGGACTAGTGAGACTCTAACAATGGTGGGAACGCCCTGTTTCTGGCTTTAGTTTCAACTGGATTAAGAATTGACTGGAATAAAAGCGTATGTCATATTTTTCAAGTTAGGGCGTCATAATTTGTATGTATTTTCAATTAAATTCCCTTAAATCGGTATTTGGGTTAGGAGTTCTAAGTAACAAAATACCTGTATCAGCATTTTCGGAAAATCAACCATCAAGGGTATAAAATAAGGGATAAAAGTTTGTATGAGATGTTTGTATCTTTGTTACTCGAACAGTCATAAACGGCTGAACGTATTAAGATAAAAATTGGCAGTAGACCATGACCTGAGTTAACACATAAAATAGTTTTATCCCGAAATTCCACTTCTAAGAGGATGGGGGTTGCAAAATTGTATGAAAGTCTTATGTTTTTATAGTTAGAGACGTGGGGGTTGCAAAATTGTATGAAAGTCTTATGTTTTTATAGTTAGAGACGTGAAAATCGCTATTTAGGTCAAGAATTCTAGATAATGGAATACCTGTATTTATTTACAGAATATGAGCCCTTAGGAGTGTAAAATTAAATAATGGTTGAAAGTTTGTATGAAAAAATTGGATACCATATGCTTAGTAACTTGAAAGCTAATACCAATACTCTTCAAAATAAGTAATGAATAAAGTATTTTTATAAGGCTTTTATTAGCTTACTTTCTCTGTCCGGAACAAATCTTGCAACATAAATTTCGAGTAGTTTTAATTAAGTTAAAGCTTGAAGTTTAGCAGCCGTGGATAAGCCCGGTGACGATGCAGTATAGTATATCTAATATTGTTTATTACCTTTTAGTGAATTTTCTTTTAAAAAAATCACTATTGAGGAGATCGCGACTTTTGAATTTTGAATTTTTTTTTCAGATGAACGCAAACTAGACCCCCTAGATCACATATCCGCGATCAGTTGCAATTTTTTTATGTTTATATATATATATATATATATATATATATATATATATATATATATATATATATATATTTATTTATTTATTCATACACCATCCAACAGCTTAAAAGCCAAATTAAGGATGGGCCAATACACAAAACATAATAACAAACAATATATATATATATATATATATATATATATATATATATATATATATATATATATATATATATATATATATATATATATATAACTCAAAAAATAAGGGCCGATTTTGATCAAATTTTGTGAGTACCTTCCTTTTGCAAGTGGCTTAAAAAGGTTCGTTATCCAGGAAAATCAGACCAGTTTTTACAGGAGAATGTTGTGTTTTCGTTCGGAAAATTTTTATATCTACGGAAGTAACAAATTAATGGCAACCAAAAAAAAAAGTAATAGGTATTAAAAGAAAAAAAAGAGATTTTCCTCTTAAAACGTCAAAGTCTCGATTTGAAACGTCAAAATTGGCAACGTTTAGGCAAAGAACCTCACACGGGTTATCTAAAGAAAATGTAGCAAGAAGAGTGCTTTACAAAATCTTAAGTTTCAGCTTTTACCGTCATTGTCCTTCATTTTACTAAAATATTGGCAGAAAATGTATTTCAAGTAGATCCTTTCTCCGATGATTTGGCAGTAGTTTTAGTTATATTGTTTATCGTTTAATGATTTTTAGCGAATTTTCGTAAAAAAACAAATAAAGTGTAATATATCCGTTATTATACAAGATATGAGAAAAAATTGTATATGTTAATTATAGGGTGTCTTTAGCTGCATGTTATAAAACTATTTTTACAATCACAGAGTGACCCATAAGTCGTTGCTGATACAAATTTTCTTTTCTTTTTAAGTGAACACGCCTTAAATCATTGCATTTTTGTATTTTACATAGAAATATAATGCATGTTTGTAAGAAAAGAAATTCGGAACTCAGCAAGTGCGTTATGGTAGTGAATTTTTAAGTTCAAGTTTGATTAGCTCAGTTGGCCATTAACCTAAGGTTCGTTGGCCAGGAAACCAGTTTTTCGTTAACATTTTAAGTTTCTTTTCGGACAATTATTGTACATTTTCAAACAATAAAGTTATTTCGATGAAATATCGTGCGTTGTTTCTACTATATAGGTTATACTAATAGCCAAACCTGATGTCTGCTTTCTTAAAAAAGACATATTTGCTATTAAACACATTTTTTTAAATTCACTACCATAACGTTCTTGCTACGTCCAGACTTTTTCTTTACAACCTCTTTGACGTGGATATCTAATACGTATGCGTTGACGAGCAAAATAAGATAAAGTATGTGATGTCATTCAAAATCCAATATGGCGGATAACCTCTTTCTTCACAGCTTCCTTGATATGGGTGTCAAATAAAAGGGTTTGGCGAGTAAAATGCGATAAACTATGTGATGTCATTCTGAACCCAATATGGTGGACGTCCCAAGATGGCGAATAACCTTTTCTGCACAACCCCCGTGACATGGGTATTAAATGACAGGGTTCGACGAGTAGAATCCAATTGGCTATGTGACGTCATGCAATATAAAATCCCTAGAAGGAATTAATCGGATTGGAAATTACTAAAGCTCCTCCATAATAATTTGTATTTATATATAATATATTATTTTTTTCGAGCTGGATTTTTTCTGGTCTTAAAACAATTTTTAATGTTTTTTTAGACTATAGAAACCAAAGCGTTGAGCGCGAAAAATGGTAAATTTTGGGAAATACATTGTGTATGTTAGATATGGTAGTTTTATAGAACGTTGATAATTAGGTAATAAACATTGTTCCATAGATATATTGTGAATTGTTAAAATATGATACACTAACATTTAAATATTGGTCTTTTCATCCTTCATATATATCTAAGTATATCATTAATACATCAATAAATAAATAAATACCAGAGATAAGTAATATACATATAATAAATCCATACATTTAATATATAATAACAATAGAACATTGTGAGATGTACGACACAGTTGCCATCTCGGTGCGAAACCAGGTAGTGTGTTGTCACGACAGCCCTAGTTAACACAAAATGTTATAAATAGAGACTGTGTACAACATACTAACAATTTTGTAAATTGTCAATCCTGGCCTATTTCTTTCCTAATACAGGGACGATATATGTAAGACTAGATGTATTCTCACCATAATTAGAAACGCAGACCGGTTTCGCTCTAACTAGAGCTCGTCAATGCGTTATACTAATTACAGCGAAAACACACCTACAAAGTAATACGCCTATGGTAGCCAGCCTCCTAGCCTTAAATAGATTGTCCCTGTGTGAGGGAAGAAATGGGTCAGGGCTGACAATTTACAAAACTGTCAGTTGGTTGTACACAGTCTCTATATATAACAGTTTGTGTTAATTTGAGCTGTCATACTACCTGGTTCCGCCCGAGATGTCGACCCTGTCGTACATCTTACAATGTTCTAGGAGGCTGGCTACCATGGCCTTATTACTATATAGGTGTGTTCTCGCTGTAATTGGTACAGCGCACTGACGAGCTCTAATTAGAGCGAAACCGGTCTGCGTCTCTAATTATGGTAAGAATACATCTAGCCTTACATATAAAACTCTGGACGCAGCAAGTGCGTTATGGTAGTGAATTTTCATTAAAATATTTTTTAATAGCAAATATGTGTTTTTTTTAAAGAAAGCAGGCATCAAATTTGGTTACCAGTATAACCTATATAGTAAAAACAATGTGCCATGTTTCATCAAAATAACTTTATTGTTTGAAAATGTACAAAAATTTCCGAAAGGAAACTTAAAGTGTTCCCAAAAAAATCGTTTCTTGGTCAACCTTATAGGTTAATAGCAAATTGAGCTATTCAAATATGAAGCATTTGATCAAAATGCGCTACCATAACGCACTTACTGCGTCCAGAATTTCTTTTCTTACAAACATGCTTTATATTTCGATGGAAAATGCAAAAATGCAATAACATAAGGCGTGTTTGATAAAAAAAAAGAAAATTTGTATTACCAACGACTCATGGGCCAGCCTGTGATTGTAGAAATATTTTTTTTTTAATGTAACTTAAGACACCCTATAATTAATATATACATTTTTTTTTCATATCTTGTATAATAACAGATATATTCAGCTTTATTGATTTTTCCAAAAATTCTACAAAAATTATATACCATTAAACGATAGACTCTATAGCTAAGATTACTGCCAAGCATCAGAGAAAGGGTCTATCTGAAATGAATTTTCTGGAAATATTTTTATAAAATGAAGGACAATGACGGTTGAAACTAAGACTTCAGGGTTTGTAAAACATTCTTCTAGAGACATTTTATTTCCATAGCCCGTATTAGATTCAAGTTCTTTGCCTAAATGTTGCCAATTTTGACGTTTTAAATCGCAACTTTGACGTTTTGTGGAAAACCCAATTTTTTTTTAAATGCCTATAACTTTTTTGACTTTTGATCTACAGAGCTAAATTTTGGTAGGTAAGTTACCTATAAGGATGTAAACCCGCGTACCAAATTTTGTGGCCCTTACTTTGTTAATTCCGGAGATATAATTTTTTTCCTAAAGAAAACACAAAATTTTCCGAGAGAACCTGGGCCGATTTTCCTGGCTAACGAACTTATCCAAGCCATTTGCAAAAGGAAGGTATTCGCCAAATTTAATCAAAATCGGCCCATTATTATTTGAGTTATCGGTAATTAGCGCTCATTTGAAGAAATTTTTTCAAAATTCAAAAGTCGGGATCTCCTCATTAGTGAATTTTTTTAAAGAAAATTCACTAATAACAATGTTCATAATACCCAAGAACCGTTGAAACAACTTCGACATCGCCTTTTTGCGCCCAATGATTTTAGTTTTAATAGGTAATCAATATAAATCAAAAAAGAAATTTTATGAGACCAGAAAAAAGTATTATTTTTTTAGTACATTTATAAAACGCTTGTTTTTAAGTTTTTTTTAAATATATTTTATTTTGACTACCCGTAAGGAGAGGAGTGCGACAGCGTGATGTTTTTATGGGAAAATACATACTCAAGTCTTTAGTAAATTTAATACGGATATATAGATTTTTCCTGTGGAATAAGAGGACCGTGTTAAATAATACCCGGGCAACGCCAGGTAATAAGCTATTAATTAGCTAATAATAATATCAGCAATTATTGCAATTTCTAATTGATTGCTAAATGAAACTCAAAATCGTTTAAAACGTGATGCAAGGTATCAAAAGTCCGACTCTGCGACGGCAGGCACGTCGCCGTCACAAAATGCATGATGTGGGGCTCATACACATCAGAGCGAGATAGCAATATTGATGGTGGTGATGCTGAGAGAATGGGATATGCAAGGGGCCCCGACTCTCGTTCGAGTTCGGTAACATGAATGCTGCCGGCGTTTCAGTACGAACACACCGGCTTTGGAATTCGGTGTGGTGTGTTCAACTACCCAACGCACAACTATACGGTGAACCTTGCCTGCATTATTGTGCTTTGAGCTTTTGGTATGACAGTTTGTTGCTGTTCTCCAGCTGCCGCGTTAAAATGTTACCAACCTAATTGCCATTAGTTTAATCAAACTATCTTAAAATAATACACTGGTTATATGTACCAACAATTGTTACTGTGTTTCTTTATTTATTAATTTTTTTTCATTAGACGTAACACATGTTCTTGCAGTTTGTAGTGTCTACCGCGTTTTGTTTACGTTTGGTTAGCGCAGTGGCCGTTACGAGTAATCAAGTAACCGTAAGGCCGTTGGGAGGTTACAGGTGTCGGTGGAAAGAATGATCAGGAATTTACCTGGCCCATTGGAATGTGACCTTGGACAAGACCTTTCGGTGTTTATGTTGTGATTTGGGTTCGTCTTGTGAGTTTACAAGTTTTTTTTGTTATGTCATTTAATTGTAATAGTGAAGCAGTGAACGTGGTAGTTTCATCATCATCGACGAAATTTCCAGAGAATATGCACGAGAAAAATTGTAATAGTTCTATAACAAAACCTAAAACAGTGGCCATCGTGGCTCCTCAAAGGAGCAACAGTTTGGATTACTTGAACTTTGAAGAAAGAAGACAATTGATTGCTTCTTCCTTATCACTGTCAGATTTTCTCAGTGTCACTAATACCACCACCAAGGAGATTAAAGAAGGTGTTGCTACTGTTATCATTGGTGAGTTACGTACTGGAGAATGTATATTCACAGCCTAACATACCCTATTTTAAGTATTTAAGTTAAAATAAAGCTACCAAGATTCAAAGTTGAAGAGAGAAGCTCTCTAAGCCCCAAAAGCAACATAACTTAATTATACTTTTCAGGAAAACTGTAACATAGAAGAAACAGTTAAATACAAATGTTTTTTGATTTTAAGTAGTCTTCTATTTTGTAAAAAAATATATATACCTATATAACATATCTTCATTTTTGCTGTACTGCAGCTGACTTTTTTTATAAATTGAACATCTTATTATTTTTGGTGAATTTTCTTGAAAAAATTCACTAATGAGGAGATCCCGACTTTTGAATTTTGAAAAAATTTCTACAAATGAGCGCTGATTAGGCCCTCTAGAACACATATCCGGGGTCAGATTCGATTATATATATATATATATATATATATATATATATATATATATATATATATATATATATATATATATATATATATATATATATATATAATGGGCCGATTTTGATAAAATTTGGTGAATGCCTTTCTTTTGTAAGTGGCTTGGATAACTTTGTTAGCCAGGAAAATCGCCGAAGCTTTCCCGGAAAATTTTGTGATTTCTTTAGAAAAAAATTCATATATCCGGAAGTAACAAAGTAAGAGCAACAAAATTTGGTACATCGTACATCGTTTTATATCGCTATAGGTACATTACCTACCAATTTAGCGCTATGGGTCAAAATACAAAAAAGTTATCGGCATTTAAAGAAAACTAAATTGGGGTTTCCTCAAAACGTCAAAATTGGCAACATTTAGGCAAAGAACTTGAATCTAATACGGGCTATGGAAAGAAAATGTCTCAAGAAGAATGTTTTACAAACCCTAAAGTATTAGTTTAGCTTAATTTTACTAAAATGTTTCCAGAAAATTAATTTTAAGGGCAACAAAATTTGGTACATCGTTTTATCTCGCTATAGGTAAATTACCTACCAATTTAGGGCTATAGGTCAAAAGACAAAAAAGTTATGGGCATTTAAAGAAAACTAAATTGGGGTTTTCCTCAAAACGTCAAAAGTGGCAACATTTAGGCAAAGAACTTGAATCTAATACGGGCTATGGAAAGAAAATGTTTGAAGAAGAATGTTTTACAAACCCTGAAGTTTTAGTTTCAACCGTCATGGTGCTTCATTTTACTAAAATGTTTCCAGAAAATTAATTTTAAATAGACCCTATCTCGAATGCTTGGCCGTAGTCTTAGCTATAGAGTTTATATTTTAATGGTATATAACTTTTGTCGAATTGTAAAAAATCAATAAAGCTCAATATATCCGTTATTATACAAGATATGAAAAAAATTTGTATACATTAATTACAGGTGTCTTGAGCTACATCTTAAAAAAATTATTTCTACAATCACAGGGTGGCCCATAAGTCCTTGGTGATACAAATAAAATTTTTTTAGTCGAACACGCCGTATGTTATTGCATTTTTGCATTTTCCATCGAAATATAATGCATGTTTGTGAATAAAGAAATTCTGGACGCAGCAAGTGCGTTATGGTAGCGAATTTTGATAAAATGCTTCATATTTGAAAAGCTCAATTTGCTATTAACCTATAAGGTTGACCAAGAAACGGATTTTTTCGGTTACACTTTAAGTTTACTTTCGGAAATTTTTGTAAGTTTTCAAACACTAAAGTTATTTTGATGAAACATGGTACATTGTTTTTACTATACATGTTATACTGGTAATCAAATTTGATGCTTACTTTCTGAAGAAAAAAAAACCATACATATTTGCTATTAAAAACATTTTTATGAAAATTGACTACCATAACGCACTTGCTGCGTCCCGAAATTTTGATTTTATAAGTAGCTGCGACACATGCTTCATAATAGTTTTTAGAGCATATGTTATTTACCGCATAGTAGGCGTCTTTCACAAACACATTTATGACTCTGTCCTTGTCAAAATCGCTTCTTGGTGTCATTAATTATTAATTTCTAAAGAAAAACCGCGAGATATGATTTGCTTCATAGTTGTTCCAAGCACTAATGGAAAGTGCTTCGAGCATTAAGCACTTAAAAAAGTGCTTTTGTTTTTCGAACACCTAATCACTTTTGACGACAAAATGATCACTAAGCACTACAGGAAAGTAATTTGAAATGACGCGCACTAAGCACTTCCTGAGAAATAAATACAAATAGCAATATATACACTGTGTCCATAAAGTAACGCATAAATTCATTAAAATTGAAACTAACGATTATTAAGTAAAACTCAAAAACAGGTTGATTTTTATTCTGAAAAACTAACTTTTGGATATAAAAATCTCACCCCTATCGTCACACCGCTTCAAAGGGTAGCTATCTCTGTGGGTAGTGTGATTCATCATTTTAAAGCTAATCTAATTCTCTATTCAGCAACACCATTTTTTTGTAGGGGTGAAATAAAGTGAGTTTTATTATTAGTAACACCTAACCAAAGTGAAGCCTGTTAAGAATTACACAGTTCAGTCTCATGATACTTATGATATGATACTTCCAATATCGCAATATCTGTAAACAATGTTCAAAATGTTGGGCTTCTTGTACGAAACGAACTATAGCAATTTTGTTGCATACTATGTCGTATCTGTAGCAATCGACTGATGACAACAATTATCTGCTGTGTGATATGTGTCATAAAAACTAATCAAGCATAAGTTTCATATTTTTTTGCGATACAATCTACAGATAATAGTAGTAAAAACATAAAGGTAAAATGCTTATTGGCAACTAGGCCATTGCTGACCGTTTTTGCTCATCTAAACTAACCTACCCTCCACCTTGAGCTCGATCTCGACGACGATAGTGATTTGAAAAATCATCCGCCGCCGGTGAGTCTCGAACCGTCGTCCCCCGAGTCCGTATTGGAAAGTCTGAATCGACTTTCCCGCACGGCCACCGAGGCGCTTGATAATAGTAGTAAATTTACGTTTTGTTGCCATAAAAGTGAATACGTGGAATTTTCAACTTTTGCTTTTTAAAATTAATTATTAAATTGTTGGTAAAATGCGTTTATCAATAGCTCAAAGAATTGAAGTTCTAATGATGATTGGTTATGGTGACGGGATCCGAACTCAGGCAGGGGTGTGTATTCTGTTTAATACTAAATATCCGGATATGTCTATCAATCAATCAACAGTGAGTCGAATAGATAAGAAATTTCGAGAAACGTCTAGTGTGGAAGATTTGCCAAAACAGGTCGCCGGTCTATAAGTGAAGAAATGAAATTAAACGTCTTATTGGCAGTGGAAGAGAATCTCCACAGCACTGTTCGGCAAATTGACCCAGACAATGGAATTCCATTTAAGACGGCACATCAAGCATTAAAACTTGAAAAGCTTTATCCTTATAAAATACAGCTTGTGCAGGAATTATCCGATGATGATCTAGACCGAAGGATGCAATTTTGTGCAACATTAAGCGATAAACGTAATGATAACTCTGCAACTACCCAATAATCTGTTTTCGGACGATTCTACTTTTACGCTACATGGAGAAGTAAACTGGCAAAACTGGAGATATTGGGCAAGGGAAAATTCAAGATGGATGCGAAAGAATCAGACACGGTATCCGTGAAAGGTAAATGTTTGGGCGGGAATTGTTAGGAGTAGGATTATTGGTCCATACTTTTTTTACGAAACTTTAAATGGACTACGATATCTACAATTCTTACAGCAATATCTCATTCCGACGTTATTGAACTTATTTTATTTCCTGGTGGGCTGATATGGTACATCATAACTTGTGGTATCAACAAGATGGTGCCCGCGCGTACTATGACGTTAATGTTCAACAGTATCTCGATCAACAATTTCCCAACGGATGGATTGGCAGGCGTGGTGCAATCGAGTGGCCAGCAAGATCACCTGACCTAACTCCCTTAGATTTTTTTTCTGTAAGGTCATTTGAAGAATGTGTTATCCAAAAGTAAACTAGATACCATCGAAGAATTAAAAACGAGAATTAGATCGGAATGTACCAACATTTCTCCAGAGATTCTAAATAGAGTCCAACAAGAATTTGTTGACCGTTTGGGATATTGCCAGGCACAAGAAGGCAGGGATTTTGAACATTTGATTAGATAAGACTCAACTATGTAATTCTTTATAGGCTTCACTTGTGTTAGGGGTTACTGATAATAAACATATCATTACTCACTTTATTTTATTCCTACAAAAAAAAAATTGTGTTGCTGAATAGAGAATTGGATTAGTTTTAAAAAGATGTATTACACTACCCACCATCCAATTTCAAAATTTCGAAAGGTAGCTATAGACAGACAAAAAAATCGTTGCAGAATCAAGTTTTATGTATGTTTTGTGACTTTTTATGCCGTTTTAGCAAAAGAAAAATTTCGAAATTTCTGTCACCGCTATTTCACCTCCACACATTTAACCCCTAATTTAATTTCAGCACCGACTACCAGATTTTTGATGAAATTGAAAGTTTTCTAATGAACAAACCCAAAAACGTCATTTTACCCACGTTTTAACAAAAAAGCCAATTTTCACCAAATCACCTCCCAACCCCCGGAGCGATTTTACCCAAAAACATTCAGAACCGTTCGGGTGCTAACTGTATACCAAATTTGAAGGCGATATCTCGGTTCGTTCTGAAGTTATCGTGGCTACAAACCCACAGCCATACAGACCGACAGACAAAAAAATTCGTTTCCAAATCATGTTTTCTATATGTTGTGACACTTTTTACGACGTTTAGCGAGAAAAAAAAATTGAAAATTTTGTCGCCGATGCCATACTTCCCACAGATATTGACGATGTGGAAGTAAAAATAAAAGTTTATATTACGCGATCCTGCGATTATCAAAACAATTTTATAATATGCAGTTCAAGACGCCCCATAATTAACGTTCATACATTTTTCTTATATCTTGCATAATAACAGATATATTGAGTTCTATCGAATAAATGAGGCACCAGGTATGTCTTTTTTGTTAAGATTTTACAAGATAATATTATTTTCTAATCAGATGTTTCATAGCGACGCTAACAAACAAGTGAGAATATAACACCTGAAGGGTACCGCATGCAGTGCCATCTATTCGGTAGAGCCAAGTGGGAAATAAATTATTTTATATCACTATGACTGGGTTCGACTCCTAGGGTTTCCCTTTTACTTTTTTAGTACATATTGTAATAAATTGGCATCAACCGAGGTTCTGGATGAAATGGAAGAAGAGATGATGGAAGATGAAGAGGGTGAAGAGGGCGCGGAGGAAGATGAAGATGATGACGAGCCGAAAAAAAAGAAAGCAAAGACCAACAGCACAAAAGGGAAGACACCGGTAAAGAATAGCAAAGCCAAAAAGTAAACCTGTGCGTCTGTATTAACTAATGTTTTCATCGTCATTTTTTTATCATTTATGTTAATTTTAGTCTCTTGGTTAAGATTGTACTATCCATAATTTTAGTGATTATTTTTATCTTTTTCTTGGTTTACTATAAGTACAACTTTAAGAGACTTGACTATGTTGCTCTTTAAAACGTATTTTTCTTTGGTTTGTCAGTTTTCTTGTATTACAGTGTAAATTTTAATGTCAGCCTCAAGTAAAAACCCAATGGTATTTATTGTAAAACTCGGTTGTTTTGTAAATACACAATTTCATTTGAACAAGTTGAATGTCTGCACGTTCTGCCGGCAAGGAGGGTCCCGTGTACATGCGATGTTGGGCACGTTAAAGATCCCTACCCTCCTTAGAGAAAGGTGGGGGTTCGGCAAAATTTCCAGGATAGTGAGGGAAATTGCCCCCTGGCGTCTGTGATTGGCCATAGTCGCGGAAAGAGACCGTCGATAAAGAAATTAAAAAACACACACACACACATAGCACTATGAAAAATTCGTCTGTACTAATTTTAATGATTAAACATCAAATACTTTTCAGGATATTAAGAAACTTGGAAACTTTATTTCTCTCTCACGCACACCCTGCATCTCTTTTAACTTTTGTACTGCGATAAGTTTGGTTAAATCGTGATATTTTAATGTCCAGCATCTACTGCTGATCTATGTACCATTACTTTTGGACTAGCTCTATAATTTTATATGAACTTGAATTTTCTTACCGTACATTATCTATAAAATATTGCTGCTCTATTACCCGATTCATTTATAAGTGCAGCAGCCTCAGTGACTCCATTTAATATCGAACGAAAGAGATGTTAAATTAGCTACATTTTCTCAAGAGAAATAACTAGCCAAGAATTCTCCAGTTTCCATGGTAATATCGATTCTTTGTAGAATACATGCTGATCTCATAATGGAAGTTTTGTTTTATTGAATATTCTAGATACCGTTGTTTTTATACTTGCTTTACTAGCTGAACTAACTATATTAGGTGCTAAAACCTGGGTTGACGAGCTTGGTTTTTTATGTAGAAATCGATAAAACGTTAACGTCGGTGTATGATAAAATCTCTGGCTAACTGTGAAATTTTGTGACATCATCTTGGGTAAAGCAGGATAAATAAAGTATACCTACTTTAGATATTAGATACCATGCATTAGCCTGATTATGTTTTCTTGAGAATAACGTGCTGTCGTTTGCGTTTTGATTGAAATATGTTCTATAAATCAAATAGAAAAATCTTCAGCTCACAGTCTTGATGTTGTAACAAAGCAAACTGCAAAAATTGCAGAGGCTGACCTGTTTTGGAATAACAGGAGCTATGCCATCATAGCTGCAATAGAGGGAATGCTGAATCGTACTCCACTGCAGATATGCGCGAAGATGGAAGCAGCACTAAGTGCCTCAAGACTATTTCAAACAGAAAAATTTAAACCAGTAAACTTGGTTGGCCACTTGAAGATCGTGGAAATTTTTCTATTGGAGTCACTCGCCAAACCAACAGATCAAATGCCAGCTAAACTGGACTTTATAGTCCCATTAAGCATGGTGATAAGTGACCGCGAGGCATGGGACAGTAAAAGGCTGACAAACAACTCATCAGTATCTATCCAGATCTAAATAAATGGAGGGAGCAAGGCTGGGAATTAGGGGACCTAACTTTAAACTCGCTGAGTCCCTAGGAAAAAGTTCCACGATCTTCCAAGCAGAAATGATTCCTATAAATAAATGTGTATAGGAGTGCATACAAAGAAGGCTCAGAAATAGATAGATCTACATCCTCACAGACAGTTAGGTAGCAGGTGCTAAAAACAGTAAAAAAAATTTCAAAACCGAGTCTAAACTGACCTGAGACTGCAAAAAATCATAGTAGCAACTGGCTACGAACAACAAAGAAACCTTGATGTGGGTACCAGGGCATCAAGGCGTTGATGGAAATGGGGACGCAGATAGCGTTGAAAAAAGGGCAGCAACACCATCCTATGGTCCAGAGCAATATTGTGCATGAACAAAATGCCATGTAACAAATGAACTTGATACTTAGAGGGGAACCAAATGCTGCCATACTGGAGAAAATCGCCAGGCTTAAGGCAGGCAAAACGGTCCATCGCCATATCAACAGAGAAGTCACATAACTTTTATAGTATATACTCTCCCAAGTAAAGTATCACTTTATGAATATTCTTAAGACGAACAGTGAAAACTGCAGATGCTGCAGGGCTCAGTTCTGCAAAAGGCCCAGATACCTTAAAGGGTGACCGTAGCAGCCCAAGAAATGGGTAAAATAGCTCTCAAAAGAATAGTAGACCAAATAAAAAGTCTGAACTTTTTGGGAAACTATTGGAAGAAAAAAAACAGTCATGCACAAACGCCCCATTGGGGTCGCAGCCTTGAGAGGCCAAATGGCTACCCGAACCACTAACAATCTGATGTTGTAAGCAAGTTAATAAACATCGTCTGTACGTTCCTACTGTCTGTATGATGTTGAGCACGTTCAAAATTCTCACCCGAATCGAAAGAGGCGGCACAACTGATATATCGCCACCAAACTACAGATTCAATGTTCCGAAATTCGTGTGTGTGTTTTTTTTTAATTTCTTTAACGTCGGCCTATTTCTGCGACTATGGCCAATTACCGACGCCAGGGAGCAGTTTCACCTCACTATCCTGGAAATTTTGCCGAACCCCTGACTTTCTGTAAGGGGGGTAGGGATATTTAACGTGCTCAACATCGCATGGACACGGGACCGACGGCTTTACGACCCCCCCCCCCCCCCCAACGAAACGTGCAGATATTAAACTTGCTCAAATACAATGCCACAACCTCGGTTGATGATAATTGTACAGTATGTACTGAAAAAGTTAAAGGAGTACCCTGGGATCGAACCCAGTACCCTTCGGTTCAGAGGCACACGTTCTTACCACTGAACCACCGAGGCTCTGTTCCGAAATTCATTTTAGTTAAATAATAATTGTAAGACAAGTTTTTCCAGAGTTCATTTTAACTGGATTTGAAAAATGCCGCAAAGTAGTTTCCCTGTTAGAAAAAAAAAACATTACCGTGTATTAGAAAGTTTAATAGAATAAACAAAGATGGACATATTAAAACTTTTAGTTGTCAACTGGTTTTGTAATCAACTTGTCACATATTTTGAGTGACATATTATATTGACAGAAAAAGTTCACATGATTTGGAATGCATTGTTTATAAGAATCAGCTGTTTAAATTTAATATGTGTGTGTGTTATGTTTGTTTAACGTCAGCCTATTTCCGCGACTATGGCCAATCACCGACGCCAGGGAGCAGTTTCACCTCACCATCCTGGAAATTATGCCGAACGCCTGCCTTTCTGTAAGAAGGGTAGGGATCTTTAACGTGCCCAACATCGCATGGACACGGGACCGACGGCTTTACGCCCCATCCGAAGGGCGGAACTTGCAGACATTCAACTTGCTCAAATACAATGCCAGAACCTCGGTTGATGTTAATGTTACAGTTTGTACTGAAGAAGTGAAAGGAGAACCCAGTAACCTTCGGTTCAGAGGCACACGTTCTTACCTCTGAACCACTGAAACTCTAAAATTTAATATGTGATGTGTGTTTGTGCAGAGAAATCAATGTCATTGGAGAACACACAGACACTACATATAGCATAAATAAGTTGAAAGAGGTCCAATGAAATGCTTAGCAGATAACAATGACTTAAAATGTTCCCGAGAAAATGGTCCGATTTTCCTGGGTAACAAACCTCTTCAAGGTATTTTTTTAACGTCGGTCTACTTCCCCAACTATGGCCAATCACCGACACCAGGGAACAGTTACACCTCACTATTCCGGAAATGTTGCCGAACCTCCGTCTTTCTGTAAGGAGGGTACGGATCTTTAACATGCCCAACATTTACGCCCCCTCAGAAGGGCGGAACGTGCAGACATTCAACTTGCTCAAATACAATGCCACAACCACGGTTGATGTTAATTGTACAGTATGTGCTGAAAAAGTGAAAGAGAAACCCTGGGAATCTACCTCTCGGTTCAGAGGTACACCTCCTGACCACTGAACCAACTCGGCTTTAAATAAATATGTGATCTGTATAATAGTATGAAAGAAGAAACTTAAAAAATCAGTTTTCGTGAGATTTTCAAAGCTAAAATTTCTTTCAGGCGGGTAATTTTATTGAGGTCTAAATTTCTTACTTCGGAATCTAAACAATTAAACTTTTAAAACTATTAATATAGTTACACAAGACAATGGACACACACCCAACACACAGTGACAGAAACTGCCACTCGAACCCGGACACTTCGTGTAGCAGCCAAACATTCGTTCCACTGCACCACGGAGATTATATATATATATATATATATATATATATATATATATATATATATATATATATATATATATATATACAAAAGCAAGGACCTGCCAAATTTTATCAAAATCTGCCGTTTATTTTTTGAGTTATCGGTGTGATACATATGTATATAGATTTTGATAAAATTTGGCAGGTACCTTGCTTTTGTAAATGGCTTGGATAAGTTCGTTAGCCAGGAAAATCGGACCGGGTTTTCTTTCGTAATTTTTTTAAATCTTCTAAAGTAAAAAAAAGTCTGGACGCAGCAAGTGCGTTATGGTAGTGAATTTTCATAGAAATGATCTGGCACTAAATAGTTTTTTATAACTTTTTTTCTTTTAAAATATAAATATAAATGTTGGTATATAGTTTCCTTTTAATATCGTAAACTTACGTACCCAATTTGGTTACCACAGCTTTTCTACTTTGTAAGATAAACAGTTTTTCCCAAGGAAAACTAAATTTTCCCGGAAAACGAAACTTATCCAAGCCACTTACGAAAGGAAGGAACATGCCAAATTTTATCAAAATCGGACCATTATTTTTTGAGTTATCGGTGTGATACATACATACATATATATAACATTATAGAAATTGAAACTGACCCCGGATATGGGTTCTAGGGGTCTTAGTTCGCGCTCATTTGAAAAAATATTTGCAAAGTCTTACCATCGATACCTCTCTATTAGTGATTAAAAAAAATTCATCAAAAACTTATAAAAAAATATTTGGTTCCATGTCATTTCGATGAAAATTCAGTACCATAACGCACTTGCTGCGTCCAGACTTTTTCAATATTATGCATCAAAAGTACCACCAATTTTAATACGTTAGTAGGTAATGGGACACTTTGAGCAGACAGTGACGTCACAGGAAGTGACGTCACGGCGCCGGCGCCTAGCCACGCCCCTGGCGCCTGCCCTGGCGCCGGCGCCACGCCCTGGCGCCACGCCCTGGCGCCGGCGCCGGCGCCTAGCCACGCCCTGGCGCCTGCCCTGGCGCCTGCCCCGGCGCCTGCCCCGGCCCCGGCGCCTAGCCACGCCCCGGCCCCCGGCGCCGGCGCCCAGCCACGCCCTGGGCTAGACAGTCACATTTAGTCTTGTTATGTAAACATTCTAAGGTCATTGACCTGTCTTTGGCCAGACAGTGACGTCACATGACTTGTGCCAGACAATCACATAAGTGTCTAACCTATTACT
Source organism: Tillus elongatus (assembly GCA_964006375.1). Lineage (NCBI taxonomy): Eukaryota > Metazoa > Arthropoda > Insecta > Coleoptera > Cleridae > Tillus > Tillus elongatus. Next base: position 49,916,355 of record OZ023266.1, read on the forward strand.
TCAAATTATTATATTTTGAAAAAAACCATTTGGTGCAGGTGAGTTTCGAACCCGGGGCATTCAGATGGGAGGCAACGATGCTACCCGTTAAGCTAAGCAGACGCTTGTTAATTTATTGTTTTAGGTTGGTATATATATATATACGACTGTTAATTACAAACCATACATGTAATAGAATTAAAGTTTATTATTAGACAAATGGATGATTTACAAAATAATGTTTAATATTAGAGGCGGAACCAAAACGGAAGAACCAAAATGGCGGAATGAAAGCCTGTGATACCTTAAGCTGACATTATAAAAAATGGCGGCTTTCTTTCTTAAAGATGGTGCCTTTCGCTGATAAAGAATGGCGGCTTTCGTTCTTAAAGATGGTGCCTTTTGCTGATAAAGATGGTTGAAGACTCCATTATTTAAAGTTACGTCACCCCAACCTTTAGAGCCGACAAATGAGAGTGAGGTTGATAAGCGAGAATAATGGTATTGGTCGAAGACTCCATGATTGAAAGTTACGCCCCCTATTAAAACAAACCATTCATAAAGCTTTTGTTATTAGACATAACCAAATATCGTAGAGACAATAGAGGTCGCTGACAAAAACAAAAGAAGCTCAGAAACAAAATGGACAACAGGTTCAACTCTTAAGCTTAGAAACAATGGTTGGTTACAGGTTCAATTCCTTTCTACCACGTGTTTAGTGTCATGTTACTCGTCTAAGTAAGCAGAATTAAAAAATGGCTACTAAATTGGATACGTTAGAGTTAACTGAAGCACGTCTTACCTCTACGATAACTAAATTTTGAATGAGTTTAACAGTGTGTAGTGAACAATTTACATGGATGATGTCATCCTTTCGGTTTGTACTAGACAAGCTCAAACACGAGTAATGGGGGTGATTGAACAGATATAACACAAGATAACATTCACCAAAGTCATCAACTGACACGTTATTTACCCTAAGCGGGCCTCTCTCTTGCGTATATTAAACAGATACACAGACAAGTTCAAACACAAATAATGGGGTGATGTCATTCAACGGAAATTACACTAGATAACAACCGTACAGACAAAACTCAAACAGGTTTGTGGAACAGGTTTGTGGATGATGTCATACTTCTAACGGCTGTATTCTAGACAAGCTCAAACACGAATACCATTTACCCATCAAGGGGCCCCCCTACAGTATGTTTCTGAACTTCCTTCTTTTGTTTGCTAACAACCTCTGTGTGTTATTTTTAAATAAGTCTTCAACCATCTTTATCAGCGAAAGGCACCATCTTTAAGAAAGAAAGCCGCCATTTTTTATAATGTCAGCTTAAGGTATCACAGGCTTTCATTCCGCCATTTTGGTTCTTCCGTTTTGGTTCCGCCTCTAATATTAAACATTATTTTGTAAATCATCCATTTGTCTAATAATAAACTTTAATTCTATTACATGTATGGTTTGTAATTAACAGTCGTATATATATATATACCAACCTAAAACAATAAATTAACAAGCGTCTGCTTAGCTTAACGGGTAGCATCGTTGCCTCCCATCTGAATGCCCCGGGTTCGAAACTCACCTGCACCAAATGGTTTTTTTCAAAATATAATAATTTGAAGTAATAGGTTAGACACTTATGTGATTGTCTGGCACAAGTCATGTGACGTCACTGTCTGGCCAAAGACAGGTCAATGACCTTAGAATGTTTACATAACAAGACTAAATGTGACTGTCTAGCCCAGGGCGTGGCTGGGCGCCGGCGCCGGGGGCCGGGGCGTGGCTAGGCGCCGGGGCCGGGGCAGGCGCCGGGGCAGGCGCCAGGGCAGGCGCCAGGGCGTGGCTAGGCGCCGGCGCCGGCGCCAGGGCGTGGCGCCAGGGCGTGGCGCCGGCGCCAGGGCAGGCGCCAGGGGCGTGGCTAGGCGCCGGCGCCGTGACGTCACTTCCTGTGACGTCACTGTCTGCTCAAAGTGTCCCATTACCTACTTACGTTTTATACCATTTTCAATCTAGCAAAAATTCAGCTTTATCATACCTTTTTCTAAAAAGATACAACATAGTGAGAAGTGTGGTTTAACTTTAGAACAGATACTAAGATTAGAATAAGATCGTCTAAAGAGAACGATGTCTTGAAATGCGATCTGAATTTTCCTGTCAAAAACTTCCTGTCTAGTAGCTTGGATCTTTAATCTTTATAACTTGTTCCTGCAAGCAGTTTTTAAGTAGGTTAGGTTAATTTGTGACCATATATTACAGTTCCTCCAGAGCGACCTTAGGGTATATTGTGGCTCACGCGTATTTGTCTTATATTTCACCCAACAAATCCAGCCTCTTACAGAGATCGATAATTTTTCTGGGTGAAAATCAATCCCGATCTTCTGGTGCAAGTTGGTTCTTGCCAAAGGGCAGGTGTCTTGTCCTGTCAGCAGTCGCACAGGAATATAGCACGTGCTCTGTTGTTTACTCACTTTCCATAGACAGCCGGCACTGGGTTTCTTGTCCGAGTCCAATTCTGTGCATGAGGTGACGTAAGCGACAGTGTCCTGTATACAGGCCGATTAGTGTTCTCACTTGTCTCTTTAACGCTAGAAGTTTTTTGGACCTTATTTCTTAAGGGCCATGTATGAAGGCATTAGAGTGTCCTAATTCTGGCAGATTTTGCCATTGTTGGTCTTTCCATTTGTGTAGGTCTTTAAGGTGCGTTTTGCTGTGCAAGGGTATTCGCCAGCGCAGGTTCTGGTCCGATATAATCCTTACCGGACCCCTCCTGGCAAGATAGTCGACCGCTATGCCCTCAAGTTTCGCGTGACCTGGTATCCAGACCACACCTCATTATAGCTGCCCAGTTCGTTGGGGGCAGTCTTCTTACAGCTCCCTACCGTTTTTAATTTGCAACAGTAGAAACCAAGTGGTTTTATAGCAGCTTGGCTGTCTGAAAATATAGATTTGTATGTGCAATGGTTTTGTTTAATCACCCTCGCACACATCTCGATGGCAAATACTTTTGCCTGGTGTATGGTTGCATACTTTCCGAGGCTAGATGATGTTCTTGCATCGTTGCTGATCCATGTGCGGCAGTTCCTGCTCCGACCTCTGATTTGGAGCCGTTTGTTTAAGTAGATCAATATGGGGTACTTTATAAATGGCTAAGTTTTTGTGTCTCAAAGACATTTGATGCGTAATTATTATGGTTCGATAATAAATACGACTGTTAGATTAACCACATTTAATAACACTAAAAACTAAGAAAAAAATGAAGCACCAGTAAATGCACTAGCTCGCGTGATGACTTCTTTTAGAGTCCTCTCGGAACCAATTCCTTTTAGGGCAGGCGATGTTGTCAGGTGAATGCGGTGATGCCGTTTTCACATTCTTGTCTATATGATAATTATTCTGAACAACATCATAGACTTGAACGTTTTACAATAACCGAAATATTTCCGGCAGGATGACTTTGCCTATCACAAGAACCAGAATTCTGGTTATTTCCTGTAAAAAATAGGAAAGGATCAGAATTCGCAGCCAGCTGTTCGGCAAGTGGATAATTTGACAGTTGACAGTAAAAGCATGCGCTTTTCACTCGCCATTTTAGCTAGAACGGGTTGGCTGTTTAAGATATTCGGCTGGTGAACGAATTTGAACAGTTTTTGATGAGTTTAAAAGGAGAATACTTATATAGCGCAAAAATGGTATCTTCTTTGCCCCCAACAGTTGCCTTAAAGAAAAGTATTTAAAATCGCTGGCGTCCTTATAAGCGTATATATACCATTTCTGGAAAGGCTAAGGTATCCTTTCATCTTATCTGAATAAGGAAAAAATCATTATCAGTCAATATATGGTCGCAATGATGTTAATAAAAATATATATATTTGGAAGTTGAAAGGACAACCTTGTATTTTGCGTTCCGGCTTTCGGTTTACAAGCATAGGCATGGCCAGTCAGCAAATTATTAATTGTTATTGCAATTAATTGATAAATTATTTACATTAGTAGATAGCAAAACAATACCTCCACCGTTTATGGTATCGTATCCACGCAGAGTACGTCTGCCGTGCATTTTAAAGACCTTGAATTAAGTACCTCCTTTTAAAGCAACATCGTACATCATTGTTATCTTGTCAACATTTGCAACAACCATATTAATACAAATTATATCAATTTAATGTCTTTCCGTAGACAAAAATTATGCAATCAACACAATCTAGATAATCTAAAGGTGATGTCTCCTTTTAGTCTATTTTCACCATGATTAGCGGAATATCGCCTTTTCTCGAAAACTGCGAGAGATAGATAAAAAATAGTAAAAATTGTTTGTATTTACCCAGTATCTATTTTATAATAGTTCCATGTATACATGGTTGTTAATTTCTTCGAAACCGTGATCAACTTGATATTTTAAATGGATTAACCAGTATATTATGACATATTTATATTCTCCATAAAATTTTAATATAAACTGACCCAAATTGATATTCTGGTTAGGTTTTAGCCCCTACATTAATACTTATTGGTAAAAAATCGTTTAGTCTCGGACTCTTCCGAAAATAACGTTTTAACTTTCAATCATTCATAATCTTTTTTGGCCCAGAAAATATTAACGTTTTGACATTCAATTTTCTAGAATTTTTAAATTGCAGCCTTTGATTTTCTTTCAATTGTTTTAATTCGGTTTTGTTCTAGCCTAGTGACGAATCCAAAAATCAAGATTCGATCTCGAAGGCCGCAGGTTTGTTTGCGCGCATCACCATAATAACAAAAAACCAACAAAGAATGGTCAAGTGCGGTCTGTATGGTACACAGGTACTCGTACACATTCAAACGGCATGAGGGGGTTGAACACTACTCGCTGAATACACTTAAGAAGTGCGGGTTCTCAGATATCTGATCAGATTGGGTAACAATACATAAGAAAAGGTGGGCGGTCTTACGGCCCATACAATATTATAAACCACGAAATTTTAGAAACGAAAATATAGCAAAATTAGCAGTAGTATATAACAGAATAACAACTTCCAACAGTCCCCAATGTCGCGCATAAAATGACGGATGTCACTTTCAAAACTAAAAAGGTACGAAACATGCTCTCTTCTCACCAGAACTTGCTCGTGACTTGACTCGTCTGTTTCAGACATCTTACAATAAAGGCATATTCCCTAGTAACTGGAAAACTACTCGAGTACAACCCGCTCCCAAGAAAGAATTCAAAGCGCTTTCTAGCAACTACAGGCCTATTTCTCTCCTTCCAGTCGTCTCTAACCTGATGTAAAAGTATATAAACACCGAATTACTAAAATTTCTTGAAAAACACAGTTTAATCCACGACAGGCAGTACGGATTCCGTCAGCGCAGATCAACTGCCGGCCTCCTTTCCTTTGTTACCCATTCTTGGAACAAGTCTATGGAACTACACGGTGAATCCCAGATTGTCGCTCTAGACGTATCCAAAGCATTCGACCAGGTCTGGCACGCAGCGCTGCTTACAAAAACTACCGGCCTATGGCCTACCACCAAAACTCTGTACGTGGACAGCAAATTTCCCCTCCAACCGGAGCATTTCTTCTGTTGTGGATGGCCATTCCTCTAAACTGTACCATTAATGCAGGAGTTCCTCAAGGTTCAGCTTTAGCCCCTACTTTGTTTCTTCTCCACATCAATGACCTCCTCTCTAGCACATCCAACCCAGTTCAGTTACGCGGACGACAGCACCCTCCACTCAAATATACAATATTCTAAGCCTGTCTCTTTAGCCCAATTTGATGAGAATCGCATACCCATGGAGGGTTCTGTCTCCGTGGATCTCCAAAAAATATTAGTTTGGGGAAGTAGAAATCTTGTACAATTCAACCTTACCAAATTACAGTCTTGATTTCTTTCTCATAAGAGATACACCAGTCCTAGACTCATCACAATAAACAACCAAGTTATTCAAAGTAATGAGTCATTTTCACTTGTTGGCATTTTTGTGGATCGAAATCTCAATTGGCACCAACATGTCACATCAATTGCAGAAGCGGCTGCTAAGAAATTAGGTTTCCTCTTCCGGGCCCACAAATATTTTTCACCAGCTAATCTCTATACCTTATATACTTCACAAATAAGACCAAACTTCGAATACTGCTCCCACATCTGGGGTGCTGCTGCCGCTTCTACACTCGCTATCCTAGACTCCATTTAGAAGAGAGCTATACATCTCATCGGTGACTCTACCCTCACCCAAAGGCTTTAATCCCTTACTCACTGACGTGCCGTTGGTGACCTCTCTCTTTTATGGATATCTGCACGGGCACTGCTCAGAGGAGCTTTCTTCCATAGTTCCTCCACCTGCTGCCCCCAACAGGTCTACCAAGGGAACAGAGCGAATGCACCCTTTTACTGTCCTGGTCACCAGACATAGAACATCTTGTTATGCCCGCTCTTTTGTCCCGAGGACTTCCAAATTGTGGAATTCTTTGCTGGCACATGTTTTTCCTTCTCCCCCGAACCTCCAAAGCTTGAAGTCCAGAATTCACAAGTTGCCTCTTTCCTCCTTCTCGACAGCCACGGTACGATAGTATTTAGGCTGTAAGCCCTCGTGGTGTGTTGTTGAAATAAAATATATAAATATGTCGTCTTTATTTGGGCCAAGGGTCATAGTAATATAATTGGTAATGAAATCGCTGGTAGAATCCACAGAAAATGGCCAACTATGTCACAATATCAGAGACCTGTTACCTGAAACAACTGATTCATAGCAAATGGGTTAAAGAGTTGAATGAATATATTAGAGATTAGAGGCTCAAGAAACCTTAACGAACTCCTGCACCAAACCTTGCCAAACAAAATTTGCAGCTACGGAAAGGACCATAGAAAATTTACCACAACGATAATAAGAGCAAAGTCATGGCAGATTTCCGACACATCGGAGCCGATTTGGCATTCTGAAGGAACCTTTATGCTGTTGCGATGGAGTCACTGCTGCTGAACTGAATTATATATTATTCGCCTGCCCACTCAACAGAGAAGCCCAGGACCATTTTCTGCCTGAGTTACAAAATGTAAACATAACAATGCCTCCTAATATGACTCATTTGCTTGGTCTGCAAAATGTGTGTGTGTGTGTGTGTGTGTTTTGTTTCTTTAACGTCGGTCTATTTCTGCCAATCACCGTCTCCAGGGAGCAGTTTGACCTCACTATCCTGGAAAGTTTGCCGAACCCCTCCCTTTATGTAAGGAGGGTAGGGATCTTTAACGTGCCCAACATCACATGGACAGGGGACCGACGGCTTTACGCCCTCTCCGAAGGGCGGATCGTGCAGACATTCAACTTGCTCAAATACAATGCCACAACCTCGGTTGATGTTAATTGTACAGTATGAACTGAAAAAGTGAAAAGTGGACCCTGGGATCGGACCCAGTACCCTTCGGTTCAGAGGCACCCGTTCTTACCACTGAACCACCAAGGCTATTGGTCTGCAAAATAACATAGTATACATTTGCCTGGTATAGTGTATCCCTGTGACTTCTAGTAATTACAATTAAGGAAAAAAGCATGTTTGGTGTTTCTTTGCATTACATTTTTATTTTAAATCCATTATAATTAATTCATTATAAAAACGAAAAAAAAAAGAACAACACCAATTGTACTGCATATTTTTTTGTAAACATCATCTTAGGACCCCCTTCCACCGTTTTTTCTCTCTTTCTTGCTGCAAGTCTGAACCAAGTGAAACAACTAACAATATAAATGTCTGGGGCTGATGGATAACCTTCCAGTGCCATCCATTTCTCCGAATACCTTCACACACATAAGAAAAAAGCGAATGAAAATATTATGGATGTTATTTAGACACGTATAATTAGAAACAGTAAATGCCGAATATATTTTGAAATACAACGATCCAACATTTTGAGTTTTAAAGCCTTCAAATTATGTTAATAAACATTACAATACAGTTATTGTCTAAAATATATAGTACAACTTTTACTAATAAATTATTATTATAATATTATTACAAGTATTTGTTGTTTGCTGTAAGATGTGCTGCGTCCCAAACCTTGGCTATGTGCCATCTAATACTATGTCACGCCAGTGGTAGGTGCAAAGTGGTTGGAACCAATGACAAGTCTTCTGCATCTTGCAGGTCAGCATGGCCAACTGGGATCTGCAACTCAGAACGATGATGAATTCATCTAAGAAGTTGTATTTCATCCCTCACAGAGAGCCGATTATCAGAATGGATAGTTTACAGAATGTCCTGGTTCCAGAGCGGCTGTTTTAATTCAAAACTGATATCACGGTATTTATCTCGACCTCTTTGACGTCGATATTGGTCACTGGTGGAGCGGAAAATACGATCGGGAAAATCTCTTCAGTGTTCAAATATTATTATTACCTTCAACGGACAAACAGGAAAATGAACTATGCTATAAAAAAATCAATGCCTCAAGAACACCAGGAAGATGAGAAAAATGAAATTTCATACTTTTATAAACACAATCCGAGAAAAGTTTGCAGTTTACAGTGAATAAAGACTACACTATAAAGAAGAAACAGGCTAATACGTTTGGAAAACACGACCAATCGATGTTTAAAATTCTGATAAAGTGTGCTGGTGTAATGATTGCCAGATTAAAATACTATTGTAGGTTTCGTTTAGGTATCCCCACTCAAAGTTCCACACTTTGCCTTTTAACGCCCAATAAAGCAGAAGCGAGAAAACTGGAACAAATAGTGTAGCACATGAAAAAGATGTTATTGCCTAATCCATTTTATTGCCGAGAAATCTATTTTTCATTTTGTAGTATCCAAGTCGTTGAATCCATAGCTGAATCTTTCTTAGAAGTTTTCTGGCATTTATTCAAAAATGTCCTTTATACTTTATATTAGTGAAGTTCCGGTAATGTGTTTGAACTAGTTTTAAAATTGTGTTGTCAATTTTTATAATCTAAAGGTTATTATTATGCTTTCTTGATCAAAATTATACAGTATAGCATATACATATCAGCCCTATGACTTGTACAGTGTACCCAAGTACAATTTAGATAACTGAGAAATTTCCTTAAATCATGTGTTGACACTCGCCTTTCCTAATCGAGCAAATAAAAAAAAATATTATCAAATAACAATTGGTTTTATATGTTCCTTTATTTTTTACTCCAAACTGAAGTCATTAGATTAGATTAGATTAAACGGGAAACTTGCCATTCGGCTTTTGTCACCGCCATCTGTGATATATATTGCGATGCTCCTATTTTTAGTGAATTTTCTTTAAAAATTCACTAATGAGGAGATCGCAACTTTCGAAAATTTTTTTTTTCTTCACATGAGCGCGAACTAGGCCCCCTACCACACATATCCGGGGTCAGTTTCAATTTTTATATGTGAATATATATATATATATATATATATATATATATATATATATATATATATATATATATATATATATATATATATATATGCGTGTGTCACACCGATAACTTAAAAAATAATGGACCGATTGTGATAAAATTTGGTCGGTACCTTCTTTTTGCAGGTGGCTTGGATGAGTTCTTTAGCCAAGAAAATCTGACCAGTCTTTCCCGGAAAATTTTGTGTTTTCTTTCGGAAAATTTTTGTATCTCCGGAAATAACAAAGCTATACTGTTAGTAAATTTGGTATGCGGGTTTATCTCATTAAAGCTAAACTATGTACCCAAATATAGATTTCTAAGTTAAAAGGAAAAAAGTTATAGGCATTTAATGCAAAAAGTTTCGGTTATTCTGGAGGCCAAATGAGGACACAAGACGAAATAGTTTTGTATGATAAACACAAATGATGTAATTTTATAGACGAAAAAAAACCATTTCTGCTTAAGGGGTCGAAAAATAATAAAACAGTGAAATAAGCTTTCGTACTGAAAAAAGAAACAAGGTGTAATACAATAGTGCATAATAGCCCATGGCAACAGTACATATTCAGCTGACAAATTGTTTTGACAAATGTCAGATCTACTTTCGAGGTAACATGTAAATTAATATTTTCTTTTCTGACATGTGTAATAGAAATATAGACATGCACTTCTTCTTACATTCATCTTTATTTTTGGCCATCACAATTTTATACATAGAGTTGGGTATATTGCATCAAAAAACTATGGCCCTTGAAGCGAATCATGAATTCATCCATTCATTGATCTTTTGAGGGACTATATGAGGTTTTAAAAGTTTCAGACAGTGTGTCCAGTAACGGACGAACTGTATATAACTTATCGTAACCCGGAGAGCCGCGTTTGGGCATTACTAAATTGTCGGCTAAATGTACGTTTCCCAAAAGCCAGGCAAACCTACCTATTGTCATTGCTGAACTTATATAGGGGTCTCTTAGTTCCGGCCTTACCGACCAGTAGTCACAATAACTCGGTAATTTTTTTATCCCCATCGAGATGTTTATACCAATAAACGTTTTAATTTCCTTGAAGTTAGTTGGTGTATATGAAGAGTCACCTCCGCGTTTCTGAAGGGCATATAAGTTGGTCTGGAATACGATCTTATCAATTAATGCTCTGGGAAAAAGATGCAAAAATACATCTACTGGCGATTCCACATCATCTGGGTAACGGGGACCCACTTCCTCTCCAAACTACTTGTAATTGGCATTACAATAATCTGTTGACTGGGTCCAAATGGTTTTTTTGGCTAATTCTCTGGCCCTAAGCACAGACAAGGGAATGTTGTCTTCTTCCTCCCAGAAGTTATCATCAATAATGACGTTTTCTTTATGAATATTTGTTATAATGTTTTCTTCAATAAGCTGTTCATCTTCGAAAATTATAGGCAAGTTATTAATGTCAACTAAATTGTCCTCACTAATATCGCCCTCGTCACCCTCCACGTTCATCTAAGAGTGTAAATAAATCTTGGGGAGCCATTTCCTCCAGCTCTTTCAATGTGTACATGTTTTTCTCTGAAATAAAAGAAATGTATATCGAGTTTTCTAGTGGTTTCAGTCTGTAACCATCATTATTTTTTGTAAATATAAACATTGTGAAATAAAATACGTATGTGAAAGATACCTTAGAATCATCCTATATTATATTTTTAATATTATATTTATAAAAAACTCATCTGCCATTATAAACGACACTAAAATTGTTATATTTTACTAATAAACTCAAAATCCATGTATACAGAACAACAATACATGAACCACTAAGCTAAGTCCAGATCAAATAAAATATGATAAGTTGGGAGCGCATATGCAGAACAGGTACAATAGGTGGTTTCAAGCAGAGCCCACTGGGAATGTAGCTAAAAAATCTTAAATTTGTGGTTTCACTATGAAACCGCTAGGAAATAAATGGTTAAAAGGTGTGACTCGAAAAAAAAAGAGAAAAGTACACAAGGGCATTCTATGTAAAATTTAAAGACACTCTTGTACAAAAACGTTTTGTAGTCATCTCGTTCGGTTTTTAGTGAATTTTCTTATAAAAAAATCACTAATGAGGAGATCCCGACTTTTGAATTTTGAAAAAATTTCTTCAAATGAGCGCTAATTAGGCCCCCCAGAACACGTATCCGGGGTCAGTTTCAATTTTTATATGTTTATATATATATATATATATATATATATATATATATATATATATATATATATATATATATATATATATATATATATATATATATATATATATATATATCACACCGATAACTCAAAACATAATGGGCCGATTTTGATTAAATTTGGTGAATAAATTCCTTCTGCAAATGGCTTGGATAAGTTCGTCAGCCAGGAAAATCTGCCCAGGTTTTCCCGGAAATTTTTGTGTTTTTTTTTTTTCGAAAAAAAAGGTATATCTCCGGAGTTAACAAAGTGAGGGCAAAATTTCCTTAAATCACGTGTTGACACTCGCCTTTCCTAATCGAGCAAATTAAAAAATTTTATTATCAAATAACAATTGGTTTTATATGTTCCTTTATTTTTTACTCCAAACTGAAGTAATTAGATTAGATTAAACGGGAAACTTGCCATTCGGCTTTTGTCACCGCCACCTGTGATATATATTGCGATGCTAATTAGGCCCCCCAGAACACGTATCCGTGGTCAGTTTCAATTTTTCAATTTTTATATGTTTATATATATATATATATATATATATATATATATATATATATATATATATATATATATATATATATATATATATAAATCAATAAAGCTCAATATATCTGTTATTATACAAGATATGAAAAAAATTGTATATATTAATTATAGGGTGTCTTGAGCTACATCTTAAAAAACATTTCTACAATCACAGGCTGGCCCATAAGTCCTTGGTGATACAAATTTTCTTTTTTTTTTTAATCAAATACGCCTTATTGCATTTTTGTATTTTTGAATTTTCCATCGAAATATAAAGCATGTTTGTAAGAAAAGAAATTCTGGATGCAGCAAGTGCGTGATGGTAGCGAATTTTGATCAAATGCTTCATATTTGAATAGCCCAATTTGCTACTAACCTATAAGGTTGACCAAGAAACGAGTTTTTCCGGGAACACTCCAAGTTTACTTTTGGAAATTTTTGTACATTTTCACACAAAGTTATTTTTATGAAACATGGCACATTGTTTTTACTATATAGGTTATACTGGTAACCAAAATTGATGCCTGCTTTCTTAAAAAGAAAACACACATATTTGCAATAAAAACATTTTAATGAAAATTCACTACCATAACGCACTTGCTGCGTCCAGAGTTTTTAAGTGTTATTCTCTTAATTCTAATTTATTCAATACCCTGTTCACAACTAAATATTTTTGAGGTTGTACACTCGGTATAGCTTTATTATAGATACTTGCTGCATATTTTCACTGTAAATTCTTTTCACTTATTATATTGTCTCAGTACTTTTCACACAAATGTTTTTTAAACGCAATAATGAGCGGAAATAATTAAAACAATGAAAACTTCACAGATCTATTATAATTAATTTATGTAACTCATACAGACATTACGGAAGCGTGTATATGTGTACACCAGATGCCAGGGAAATGTTCTGTACTCCATTCTATGTGAAGAGAATTGTTTGTGTACACAGTTGCGCTAATGGTCTTAAGTAATTTGCCTTTAGACACTAGATGGACTAGAACTGAGCGTTATTATACCTTTCCCAACATTTCTCACTCGTATTTGTTGTTTTGAATGAAAATTGCTCAACTTAGTATTGCCATATTTAACCCACATTCATTCTTAACTATTTTTAAATACTGCCTTAGAAAAAAATTTCACTATTATACAGTCACTGGGAAAATACGACATAGACTATTATGTATCGAGACATATCGACGTAGTGTCGTCTCGTTCTCACTACAGCCTTAAAGAGCACAAAGGGCCGACAGTACAGGCTGTATGGAACAAACTAGCGACGGTTAAATTGTAGGTCCTGTTCTTATATTTGTGGAAAAGGGAATGCAAATGTTTTTATACTAGGTGCATCTTGATCATCATAGGAGACATAGACAAGTTTCGCACTTCACAAATCTCATTACTGTGCTATACTTCTCATAGTTAACACGCACTCAGTACGAGTGGAATGCGCACACAGCCGAGCAGACGACCGAACGTGTGAACACCTTTATATGTCTAGATTGTCTAGGCTGTTTTGAATATTTTTAATAATTAAGTAACAGTTTAATACAAGCATATCGGGATCGCTAAAATCTAATTTTAGCTACAATTTTGTTCAATGTATATGTTATAATTTGGACCCGGAAAGGTTGTCTGTACGTTCTAATCCGGATTCAGCTCTCCTCTGAAGTCTCCGTAAACCTGGCGAAGACGGAGATGATCCAATTTACCAATAAGAGGAAGGTAGAGGGGTTCAGGGCGCCCGTGATGTTTGGAAAACCTTTAGCTTTAGTGCGGGAGGTCAAATATCTGGGGGTGATCCTGGACCCCAAACTAACATGGGGGTCGCAAATAGAACGAGTAGTGAGGAAGGGAGTAGCGACCCTCTGGCAGCTGCGTCGCGTAATAGGAAGGACCTGGGGACTTAATCCTCGGATCCTTCATTGGATCTACACTGCGATCGTCAGGCCGAGAATCCTCTATGGGGCGTTGGTCTGGTGGTGCGGTGTGAACCAAACTATTAGCAGGAAGCTGGCCAAACTCCAAAGGCTGGCACTCCTGGGTATCACAGGCGCTATGAGGACGACACCCTCAGCCGCGCTAGAGCTCCTGTTGATGCTGCCACCGCTTCCCATCTGTATCAGAAGGGAGGCTATGGTGTCGCATCTTAGAATCCGGGACTCAGGTAACTGGTGCGGAGAGGGAGCAGTAATAGGGCATGCAAGAGTCGCCAAGGAGGTGGAGAAGGAAATTCCGATTTCCGCCATAAAGGTGAGGCATGCCGAGGACGATATTAGGTTGACTAGGCCATACACCCTCAGGATCCCCAGTAGGGATCAGTGGAGGGAAAATAAGGTTGCATTCCAGCCCGCAAGCCTGGTCTGTTTCACCGACGGATCGCGGCTGGAGGACCAACAATCCTCCGGGGCAGGAATATACATCGAGGGCCTGGGCGTGCGCGTGAGCTATGCTCTTGGAGCATACACCACGGCATTCGAAACAGAGGCGTATGCTATCCTGTCTGTGGCCAATAGACATGATGTGAAGATGAGTCCCGAGAAATGTGTGTGCATCTGCTCGGATAGCCAGGCGGAACCACTGCTTCAGGAGTGCGCTGACGCCCTCAGAGGGCTAGCCAGGACGAAGGAGGTGCAACTGGTGTGGGTTCCGGGACACTGTGGCGTAGCGGGGAATGAGGTGACGAATAATCTCGCAAGACTCGATTCCCGGCGGCCGTTCTGTGGCCCGGAGCCTGCGATAGGCATAAGTAGGAAGACAGTCTCTGTCGCCTTAGACAGGTGGACGGAGGAAGCAATGGAGAGGCACTGGGGGTCGGTTGGTGGCTGCAGGCAGGCGAGGGACTTCGTGGAGGGGCCGGACAGAGATAAAGCTGTCTGGCTACTCGAAAGGAGTCGACCTACGCTTCGCCGCATCCTCGGGGTGCTGACAGGCCACTGCGCCCTTAGAAGACACCTCACATTGATAGGCGTAGAAAGGGATCCCATTTGCCAGGAATGCCGCGAGGATGAAGAAACGTCCTACCACTACCTGTGTGAATGCGAGGCTTTTGGGAGTCTTCGAGCAGAATTGTTCGGATCAAGGACTCTGCAGAGGAATCAGGTAAGTACCATCCAATTGAAGACCGTCACGGCCTTCATCTCGAGGTCGAGGTGGTTTGGCGACGGAACCGAGGAAGAGTAGAGCATGGTTGCTGGGTTGCTGGGGTTGGCAAAAAGGGCCCATTGTGGCCTACTTGCTTGGCATTGGCCTCCCCACCACTGCTACTACTACTACTACTCCTCTGAAGTCCCACCCTTAAAAATCTGGACAGTACGTTTCACCACGCGACCATGATTTATTAGTATATAACCAACTATTTTGTGACCACTGACAAGTGATCAAAAATGTTACTTCATATATATATATATATATATATATATATATATATATATATATATATATATATATATATATATATATATATATATATATATATATATATATATATATATATATGTGGATGTAACGAAACTTGGTACATATCTTCATTTTGTTAAGACCGCGGACGAGTTTGTTAGCCAGGCTGATTGGAGCAGTTTTTCTGCAGAAAAATTTTCTTATTTTAATGAAAAAAATAATAAAGCTATTTTGATGGAATTTGGTAGATTTCTTGCACCGGTAAAGACCGTACTATGTACCAAAATGCAACTTTCTGGGTTTATACTAGATTCAGTTATTCTAATTTAGAACATTTAATAAACATTCGATACCATAACGCACTTGCCGCGTCCAGAATTTTTTTTCTAAAATGGCCAGTGCGCGAATAGAACGATCAGCTTATTTAATCAGCAACACACTGACAAAGTGACCACTCGGAAGTACGTTTTGGACCTAATGGAAATGTTTTAAGATACTGGTTCTATGGAAAATGAAATACGCGTTATAGCACGACCTATGATGAATGAAGCTGTAGAAGCAACAAGTTTGGGATACGTTACGATGGATCCCATCTTAAGCACTGGAATGTTGGCCCATGTTTCAGTCATAAATATGACAAGTATACAAATACTTCTGAAAGAAAGTAAATTCCATCGATTCAAAATTAAACTGCTGCCAGAACTAGACGAGGACGATTTTAACCGCAGTTTATAATTTTGTGAAAAGTGTGGCGCAACCTGTTATAGATTAATTTAGTTTTTTTGTATAATATCTGCTCTTTGAATGCTCTGTTACCTGAATGATTCCGTAAATGGCCATTAACCGCCGAAATGTGTACAATTACTGCAACATTAAACCCATGCTGACAGATATCATAGAAAATGACGAGAGCTATGATGAAAACTCCTTGGTATTCGAACAAGACGGTGCTCGTTCACATTACTCCCAGATAGTGGGATAGTATCTTGATGGAAGACTTCCAAACAGATGGAGAGGAAGACGTGGCTAAAAAGAATAGCTTCCGAGGTCACCGGACTTAACACCATTGACTTTTTGGCGGGGACATCTAAAAAGCAACATCTCTTCAACTCAGTCCGCGAACATGCAGAATTTTCGCTAGCACTTTGTTGTTGACTGCCGGTTGATAACACCCGAAATGCCCCAGAACGTGAGAAATCGATTTGAACAAAAATTGTGTTTGGGAGTAATGTTTTAGCTGCTAGGCAAACCCATGCTATTGTACCACACTTTTCAATAAAAAAAATACAATAGTAGATCAAATGCAACTAATGACATTGTTCATTATTCGATTTTGATATTAATCTCGAATATTTGAATTAAGTGAGGTTGTTAAGAGTTATAAGTCACCGTTTATTCCAGTTTCCCTAAATAATTGTTGGATATAGAAGTGCCAATAATTCAGCTTTTAGCACATGCTCTCTCTTAATACCAGGAAAGCCTCTGGCCTTGACGAGATCCCAGCAATGGTTCTCAACAAATGCGCACCAGAACTTGCTCCTGTCTTGACTCGTCTGTTTCAGACTCTCGCAATAGAGGCATATTCCATAGTAACTAGAAAACTGCTCGAGTACAACCCGTTCCCAAGAAATGATCCAAAGCGCGTCCTAGCAACCACAGGCCTATTTCTCTCCTTTCAGTCGTCTCTAACGTGATGGAAAAGTATATAAACACCGAATTACAAAAATTTCTTGAATCCACAGGCAGTATGGATTCCGTCAGCGCAGATCAACTGCCGACCTCCTTTCCTTCGTCACCCATTCTTGGAGCAAGTCGATGGAACTACACGGTGAATCCCAGATTGTCGCTCTAGACATATCCAAAGCATTCGACCAGGTCTGGCATGCAGCGCTGCTTAATAAACTTCCGGCATATGGCCTACCACCAAAACTCTGTACCTGGGCAGCAAAACTCCTCTCCAACAGGAGCATTTCTGTTGTCGTGGATGGCCATTCCTCTTAACTGTATTCAATTAATGCAGGAATCCCTCAAGGTTCAGCTTTAGCCCCTACTTTATTTCTTCTCCACATCAATGACCTCCTCTCTAGCACATCCAATCCAGTTCACAGTTGCGCGGATGACAGCAACCTCCACTCAAATATACAAAATTCTAAGCCTGTCTCTTTAGCCCAATTAGATGAGGATCGCAGTCTCATCTCAGTCTTGCTTCCTATCTCATAAGAGATACACCAGCCCTAGACCCATCACAATGAACAACCAAGTTATTCAAATTAATGAGTCCTTTTCACTTGTTGGCATTTCTGTGGATCGAAATCTCAATTGGCACCAACATGTCACATCAATTGCAGAAGCGGCTGCTAAGAAATTAGGTTTCCTCTTCCGGGCTCGCAAATACTTTTCGCCAGCTAATCCCTATACCTTATATACTTCACAAATAAGGCCAAACCTCGAATACTGCTCCTACATCTGGGGTGCCGCTGCCGCTTCTACAGTCGCTATCCTGGACTCCATTCAGAAGAGAGCTATACGTCTCATCGGTGACCCTACCCTCACCCAAAGGCTGTCATTCCTTGCCCACCAACGTGCCGTTGGTGACCTCTCTCTCCCTCTTTTATTTATATCTGCATGGGCACTGCTCAGAGGAGCTTTCTTCCATAGTTCCTCCACCTGCTGACCCCAACAGATCTACCAGGGGAACAGAGCGAATGCACCCTTTTATTGTTCAGGTCACCAGACATAGAACATATTGTTATGCCCGCTCTTTTGTCCCGAGGACTTCCAAGTTGTGGACTTGCCGGCACATGTTTTTCCTTTTCCTCCGAACCTCCAAACCTTCAAGTCCAGAATTAACAAGTTGCCTCTTTCCTCCTTGTCGACACCCACGGTACGATAGTATTTAGGCTGTGAGTCCTCGTGATGTGTTGTCAAAAAAACACTTAACTCAATATAACTATGGGGCCAGGTAAACGAATCCATAGATATTTATCAATAAAGGACCCAATTCAATAATAAATCAATTTAAAAAGAAAGGTTTCAAATTGTCAACTTTTTTATTAGCCTTAGCTTTAGCCGCAAATCAAATAGTATTTTTCATATGTCCCCATTGAAAACAAAATCGACGTATCTCGGGTTTTTTTTCCTTTTTTAGTGAATTTTCTTAGAAAAAATTCACTAATGAGGAGATCTCGACTTTTGAATTTTGAAAAAATTTCTTCAAATGAGCGCGATATAGGACCCCTAGAACCCATATCCGGGGTCAGTTTCAATTTTTATATGTTTATATATATATATATATATATATATATATATATATATATATATATATATATATATATATATATATATATATATATATATATATATATATATATATATATATATATATATATATATATATATATATATATATATATATATATATATATATATGTATCACACCGATAACTCAAAAAATAATGGGCCGATTTTGATAAAAATTGGCATGTACCTTTCTTTTGTAAATGGCTTGGATAAGTTCGTTAGCCAGGAAAATCGGACGAGGTTTTCCGGGAAAATTTTGAGTTTTCATTCGAAAAAAATTCTTATCTCAAAAAGTAATAGGCCGATTTTAATAAAATTTGGCATGTAGCTTTCTTTTGTAAATGGCTTTGACAAGTTTGTTAGTCAAGAAAATCGGACGAGGTTTTCCGGAAAAATTTTAAGTTTTCATTCGAAAAAAATTCTTATCTCAAAAAGTAATAAGCCGATTTTAATAAAATTTGGCATGTACCTTTCTTTTGTAAATAGCTTTGACAAGTTTGTTAGTCAAGAAAATCGGACGAGGTTTTCCGGGAAAATTTTGAGTTTTCATTCGAAAATAATTTTTATCTCAAAGAATAATAGGCCGATTTTGATAAAATTTGCTATGTACCTTCCTTTTGTAAATGACTTTGACAAGTTCGTTAATCAAAAAAATCGGACGAGGTTTTCCGGGAAAATTTTGAGTTTTAATTTGAAAAAAATTTTTATCTTAAAAAATAAGAAATCTATGATAACCAAATTTGGTAGGTAGGTTTACGATATAAAAAGTAAACTATACACCAAAATTTAGATTTTTATGTTACAAGAAAAAAAAGTTATAATAAAATATTTTGTGCCAGATCATTTCTATGAAAATTCACTACCATAACGCACTTGCTGCGTCCAGGCTTTTTAATTCCGATATTTTCCAGATGGGGAGTTTTAATTGACGCACGCTGTCTATGATATACGCATAAGGATATGACTTTAGACAATGCCGTAGCTATTGCGTTTCCCCATTGTCAATTCCTCTCGCACTGCGCTGCGTAAATGGTGATAAAACATTGCCTTCTTTAATGTAGGAGACCGCAATGTTAGATATAA
This sequence comes from Tillus elongatus, assembly GCA_964006375.1. NCBI lineage: Eukaryota > Metazoa > Arthropoda > Insecta > Coleoptera > Cleridae > Tillus > Tillus elongatus. The sequence goes on from OZ023266.1 coordinate 49,936,226, forward strand.
AGTTCTAAAAAGATGACAGTGATATGTTTCTTGCGGTTATCGTTCATTTCAGAAATTCCCTACAACTGGGGAATTTCACGTAGTAACCCCATTGACTGAGCGTCGCAGCAGGCTCTGCAGCGGCTTGTTTGAAAGTGGGGCAAGCAAAAAAAACACACAGAATTGTGGCCAACAGCCACGCGTACAATTTTCCTGCAACCCTCAGCACTTTGGAGACCTTACTTTGGGATCACCTCGTAGATATGGGCTATTTGCAATATACAAATCATTTTTATGCTAATAGATACACAACCACTAAGTGAGTGGTGGACGTGCCGCCACCTAGTTGCGGAACTAAGTAATATGTTGTCACGCCAGCTCCAAATAACACAAAGTATTAAAAAAATACAGACTGTATACAACTAACTAACAATTTAGAAAATTGTTAGCCCTGGCCCATTTCTACCCCAATATAGGGACAAAGTATGTAAGACTAGATGCATTTTCGGTCTACGGTTCTAATTGTTGCGAAAATGCATCTAGCCTTACATACTTTGTCCCTATATTGGGGTAGAAATGGGCCAGGGCTAAGACTTTTCTAAATTGTTAGTTGTATACAATCTCTATTTTTTTAACACTTTGTGTTATTTGGAGCTGGCGTGACAACATACTACTTGGTTCCGCAACTAGGTGGCGGCACGTCCACCACTCACTTAGTGATTTACGGCTGGCTATACTATAGCCGTATTACTTTTGGTGCATTTTTGCTACAATTAGTATGCCGTACTGAAGAGCTCTAATGAGAGCGAAACCGGTCTACGGTTCTAATTGTTGCGAAAATGCATCTAGCCTTAGATACACAACCATCACGTATGAGAACAATAAGATTCTTATACGCCCTGGCGTTATTTAATTGAAGTTAAACAGTGTCAGACACTGGTTTGGATCTCATCCGATTCTCGTGAAATTTTTAGTTACAAAGCTCTCCTCTAATGACTAAAGGAGTTGATACGGTCAAAAAATATTAATAGTTTTTTGTGTGACATTAAACTTTCGAAGTTATCTTTGTACTAACTACTTCTTTATAAGGTTTGCAGTAAAATTATTTGTAACTGTATTTATAAAAACGCATTCAATTTAAACATAAAAACATTTAGGAAAAACAAGGTAATGCAAAATTTTTGTCTGTGACCAGTTCGATTTTACATTTTGGTTCGTTTTATGTAACAATTCCAGAAGGTAGGGAGCAAATAAAATATTGTTGCGGTATTTATTTAAATCCGATGGACTGGAAGCGTGAAGTGATTTTCAGTTTGTGTATCTAAAAATAGATGTTTAAAATCATTAATCGAAGCTTACGGCAGCCATCACAATCATTAAATCCTTCAAAAGATGTGTCAGTTATGTATTTTTAGAGTAAATTAATTTTCATTGTTTCACAAATGATGTGATTTTGTAAAAAAAGGATTAAAAAAGTTGGAATCGAATTGAGATGGTTGATAAACATTGAATGGACGATGTAAACATGAATATTTTACTACACTACAGTGTGTCCCAAACTGGATGGGAATGTATTGCTATCTCCGTTATTATTAGAGATGGGGAGTAAGCAATGTTTTTCATGAATGAATTTCATGCTCGTTCCAAATATGAATTGTATTTTGCCCTGCTTCTTTTCGTTTTCGAGTTATTTTGAAAAAAACAAAATTTGTCGATTTATTTTTTCTTCAATATCTAAGTAGGCGTTGATCTGACATGTCTAAGACTTGCACATTATCAGGACACTTTTTACAGAGTAATCTTTGTGTGCTATTCTCAATTTTGGATTGTCATTTATTTTTGAGCTACAGGTTTCAACGTTTGTTTTTATTATGGCAGCCATATTGGATTTTTTCTCATGTGATATCCTCTGAAAAGAGCTTTCCAATTATGTACAACATGCTTGAGAAATCTTGTAATTGCACTGACAATTTTGAGAAAAACCGTTTTGAGGATAGTAGGCTATGAAATACAATACCAGAAAACATATGACAAAAAAAATGTTCAAAAAGCAGTAGGCCTTGGAGTCTAACAATAGACTTTTACTTTTAACATAATTTTCCGTAATGGTTCACGATAAAAAAATAGGAACTTTGAGCACACCAATGAATCGGCCCATTATTACAAATGATATTTTACATTACAACATTATCCTAAAAAAATGTTATAATTTAATTAAATAGGTAAAGCTAGCAAATAACTAAATTTACTAACAGAACTCAATTAAAATGAGACTAATGATTTACGAAGACGCCTTTGAAAATGGTTTGATTTTTAAACGTAAGCAACTGAAAAACAACAGAAGATAAGTTGCTATGGATATAACACTATAGCGACAATTAAGAATACTGTCATTCTTAATTATCTGAACAATTTGAGGTGTATTTAACGCGTTGCTTAAAATTTTGTACTAAACAGTTTGTTTCCTTTGTTTATTTTAAATATTAATCAACAATATGTTCAGTAATGAAGAATATTTTGACATGTTGGAATGTTATATTCGTTCTAACCGAAATACTGAGGCACCTGCAAATTCATATCAAAACAACTACCCAGAAAGACGACAACCAAACACCAAAATATTTCGCAGGATAGTGACCAATCTATTGAAGGACGGTAGCTTCCACGCAAAGAAACTACCAATGCCAAGAAATGAAGAAAGAAATAATGCCGTCTTATAGGTTTCAAACGAAAACCCTCCGCAATCTGTTCGGTTTTATGGTGAACAAAAAGTACGGTACACCGTGTATTAAAACAAAGTCATTACCATCCATACAAACCTACCATCGTACAAGGCTTAAATGTTGACGATTACCATAAGCAACTTCAATTCTGCAGATGGTATCAAGGACAATGTGAGCAAGATAATATTTTTCAATTGAAAATAATATGGACTGATGAATCCAGATTTACAAATTGTGGTGTGTATAATCGTCATAATAGGCATTATTGGGCAAATGAAAATCCCCATCTAAAGGAAGAAAGACAATTGCAAGACAGATTTGGTATTAATGTTTGGTGCGGCTTATTAGGTAAAAAAATGTTATTTTTATTTGTAGATTAGACAGATAATTTTAAAAATTTCGCTCAACTTTATTGTTGGTCCGTTCTTTTTTGAAAATAATTTAACTGGGAAAAGATATCTTAATCTATTGAGAAATGATATCGTACCAACAATTTGAAGAGTTCATGATAATTTAGACGATATTTGGTACCAACAAGACGGTTGTCCAGCTTACAATGCTAAGATCGTCAAAGAATTTTTGTACCAAAATTTTAATAATCGTGTCATTTGTAACAATGGGCCGGTTCATTGGTGTGCTCGAAGTCCTGATATAACATCCATGGATTTTTATTTTTGGGGTACTCTGAAGAATGATGTGCATAAATTCAATCCACCACAAAATATCAATGAATTATGAAACATAATCACGGAATCTATAAATCATATCAACCAAAGCACCATCACCAGAGTTTGCAGGCATGTTTCAAAAAGGTGTATAAAGTGCATTGAACAAAACGGTGGCCATATTGAACAATTTTCTATTTAGTGTATTTTTAAGTTTCTATTTTATTATTTGTTGAGTTCCGTTTCTAATTGTGTTGTTTTGTGGAGTTTAGGTTTCTATTTGTTATTGCCGGGTTTCGTTATTAAACTGTTTCACATAATATTACCTAGCATCATTACCTAATTAAGTATTGTAAATTAAATCAAAATATTTTTTATCGTGAATCGTTACGGAAAATTATGTTAAAAGTAGAAGTCTATTGTTAGACTCCATGAGCATGAGCAAAAATCCAATATGGCTGCCATAAGAAAAACAAACGTTGATACCTGTAGCTCAAAAACACACAATCCAAAGTTGACAATAGCACAAAAAGATTACTCTGTAAAAAATGTCCTGATAATGTGCAAGTCTTAGACATGTCAGATCAAGGCCTACTTAGATATTGAAGAAAAAAGAAATCGACAAATTTTGGTTTTTCAAAATAACTCGAAAACGAAAAGAGGCAGGCCAAAATACAAGTCATATTTGGAATTAGCATGAAATTCTACAAAACATTGCTAATTTAATCGTCCCCCTATCTCTAATAATAACGGAGATAGCAATACATTCCCATCCAGTTTGGTGCACACTGTATATATGTTATGTTTATTTATTTTTAGTTTACTTTCCTATACATTTTAAAAAGTATTCTTTTACTGTTAGTTTAACCTCTTGTGGTTGGTATTGCATACCCAACCTTATTTCACACTCTTCTGCCCTTAAAAAAATATGTGGAAATGTTAGATATTGAATAAACTTATGGAAATTATTATATACAACATTAAAACATATATCTATATAATAATTATATGTATCAGACAAAATGGGGGTGTTATAGAATGTTTTTTTGTTTTTTTTTGTCCCACAGGGCTCTTCCGCAGCCTTGCCGCCCCGATAGCACTGCAACCTTTGGTTGATTGTGCATACCCTTAGTCTTACTCCACCCATTCCAAAATCACTGTGCCTTGAACTACTCTGCACAGCGATTGGTAGGGTGAAGTATTATATTGCCCTGTCTCCGGTCTAGACTGTCCGTAGATCAGTTGTCTTTTACGGTCCAGAGCTCTACACTCGCAGAAGATGTGCTGGGCTGATTCCTCCCCCTCGCCGCAGAGTCTGCATGCGAGGTCCCCTTCGAACCGCCCCATTTTATGCAGGTGTTTCTTGACGGCCATGTGTCCCGTCAACAGACCTGTTGTGTTTCTAAACTGCCCTCTGCTAAGATTTAGCAGCTCCACAGCTCTCTTTGAACTGGGTCCGTCAATTATTGACTTCCCATGTCTGAGCCCTGGACAGTCCGCCCAGTACACCTTGTGTTGGTTTCTGACCCAGGATTTAATGACTCCCCTGGCAGTGCTCCTTGACACGCCCAGTGCCGGGTCTGGTCCCATAAATAGTTCTGCTGACCCTCTCTTCGCGAGACTGTCAGCTTCTTTATTGCCTTTGACTCCCGAGTGACCCGGCACCCAGATGAGGGTCACCTCATTCTGACCAGCCAGGTCGCTCGTCTCGTCTCGGCACTCACTCACCAGCCAGGAATTTACCCGTGGGCTACTTAGTGCCTTAAGGGCTGCCTGGCTATTTGTGGCTATGAAGATCTGCTTGTTGGTGTAGCCCCTCCTCTTGTTCTCCCGCACACAGTGCAGGATGGCGTACATCTCGGCCAGAAACACCGTTGCATTGGCTCCGGAAATACTATGACTTACCCTCGGTCCTTCCGACTAAACACCTGCCCCTGTCCCACGCTCCCCGCCGGATCCGTCCGTGAACCAGACGAGCGCGTCCCGTGGAATGCCCGAATGATGTACGAAAATACAAACACTTCTGGGCTTAAAAAGACACTTCGTCGTTTGCAGTATCCAGAGTAGCGGAACTCTGTTCAGTTAGTTCTTTAGAAGATTTTTGCCGCTTCAAAGAATTTGCAAACATTTTGAACACGCCGTTTTGCATGAAGCGTTTTTTAATTTTTTTATTGGCACCGTTCCAATTAACATTTTCCTTGTAACACCAAGAGATTTACGAAACTTTTTGATTGCTCTAAAACTTTAGAACACCACACCACCTACTTAGTTTCAGGATCAATAATATGTCCGCATATGATGAAACAAAATGTGGTAGTATTTATTTCAGTAGGTGACTGTATTTTCGTAGATAAATTACAAATTTGTAAACTGCAAACTAGTCTTTATCCAATTTCTTGTTTCCTTTTCTGTTTTTTAACACTCTGAAACCCAGTCTTTGTGACTATTAACCTGCTTGGTTGTAATATTTTGAACTACAGTCGCTACCTACAACTTATGTGAACAGGAACCGGAGGGTTCCTTGGGGAAACTCGCTTTGACATAATTTCTAGTTTACCTTACCAGTTGCGATTGTGGCTTAGTCTGGCAGATTTACAGACTGATTAAGATCAAAGTTGGTAACATTTATTTTCTTAATGTTACCACACTGTATAGGACGCTATAGGCGACGTTTATTTTTTAGGGAAAGTTAACACTTCTAAATTTAATATAGGTACGAGTTAGAGATTTGAACTAGTGTGAGCCGTCTTGTGGTCAACAAGAAAATGTTTTTCAGTTTTCATCTTTCGATTTCATATAAATTTTCACTTTAGAGAATAAAAAAAACATGTTATAGGTATTCACGAACAAACTAACTTGGAATATTTGCCGGATTTTATATTCTACTACTTAAAAAAAAGATATTAAGGAAAATATCTCGCTGCATTACTGTTGTTCCCACCTGCTTTAAAATTCCATCTTGAAGAACTATCTTCATTTGTCTTATATAATTTTTTACTCACGTCTACTATGAAGGGTAGCTTTCTAAAACAGTATTTTGATTAGATAACTTACACAGACCTTGAAGATCGATTTTAGAGGTCCTAGTACGCGCACATTTGAAGAATTCTTTCGAAAATGTTACCACCGATATCTCTCTATTATCAAAAAAAATTTTGCGTTCTAACTCCTTTTGAAAAAAATGTCCAAAACCCAATTTTCTATGGAGCTAATGAAATAAATTTTGCTATATCTGTAGATAGTGTGTCTCTTTAAAAGAAACTTTTATTACAAATTTCATTAAAGTTGTACAGACGATTTCCAGAAGGAAACTGAATTCATATTTAGAAAAGTAAAGTATCTGCCAAATTATAAACGTAGCAGTTATTTTTCCTTATTAATCGCCAGTATGATTTCGTTTTAGTCAAGCTAATCAAATCGGTTTTTTTCAATTATCAACAATAACAAAATTATATTATATTATAATTTCAGACTCAAGGGTGACAAACTTATTTAGGCGTTTTAAACAAAAATGGGATCTTGTTCAAAACGTATGAAATCTGTGCACTATGGTTTCTCCAAATGTCAAAATAAAATATAAAGAAAACATACATTCATCGAGCTGGATTCGATCGCGTAACCTTTTGCTTAGGAGGCAAGCGCGATGCCCCCTGCGCCATCTAGGCACACGTCAACTAACGTTTTATTTGCGTCATACTTTAGATCGGCTTCATGCCTGGGATATTATATTCGAAGTATTACATAATTAGTAGAATTACCATTAATACACATCCCATGACTGTTTCGGTCTTATATGACGTCTTATGTTTAAGTTTAAAGATAAAAGAAACTATTTTAGAATCATTTTTATAGGCTTGGCTTCAATTTGTTTACATTTCTGCTATATTATGCTGCGCTGAAACCGTATTTGGGGCCGTTTATAAAGCTACAAATATAGTGTATTTTATTAATTGATGGAATCCCCGATTTAAATGACAATCACTTGGCAAATTTTTAATTTCATGTCGTCTGTCATTTTCCATAAGTGCGGCCGAGATTTAACGATTGTTGGTTCCGGTAGTATGTTTTCTGTCTAGTATATATTTACTTTGACTACGGTTGATGTATGGTTTATACCTGTTGTATGAATCAATCTACGCGTGGCAGTTAACTACTTTCTCTGTCAGGCATTGGACTTTAACCACTAAGTTTTCAACGCATGTCTTTGGGATTTTATTTTTAATTTGGGAAAAACTCTAAATATTGTGTACCAAATTACTTAAAATTCACAACATAGGTTTATTAGCACTATTTCTAGCCACATGTAAAGTCTCACTCCAGTTACTCTGATACTAACAAAAATATAACGTTTTAAAAAAGGTATCTCCGATTTTCCACCGGAAAAACTTGAGCATAAAGGCTGATTAACGAACTCGATCTCGGTTTTCGCACAAACAAGATTTTTTACAAGTTTGAGTGAAATCAGTTTAGTATTTTTTGAGTTATCGCTCGGATACATACTACATACATGCTCTCTTCTCTTAATACCAGGAAAGCCTCTGGCCTTGACGAGATCGCAGCAATTGTTCTCAAAAAATGCGCACCAGAACTTGCTCCTGTCCTGACTCGTCTGTTTCAGACATCTTACAATAGAGGCATATTCCCTAGTAACTGGAAAACTGCTAGAGTACAACCCGTTCCCAAGAAAGGATCGAAAGAGCGCTTCCTAGCAACTACAGGCCTATTTCTCTCTTTTCAGTCATCTCTAAAGTGATGGAAAAGTATATAAACACCGAATTACTAAAATTTCTTGAAAAACACAGTCTAATCCACGACAGGCAGTATGGATTGCGTCAGCGCAGATCAACTGCCGACCTCCTTTCTTTGTCACCCATTCTTGGAACAAGTCTATGGAACTACACGGCGAATCCCAGATTGTCGCTCTAGACATATCCAAAGCATTCAACCAGGTCTGGCACGCAGCGCTGCTTAAAAAACTACCAGCCTATGGCCTACCACCAAAACTCTGTACGTGGACAGCAAATTTCCTCTCCAACCGGAGCATTTCTGTTGTCCTGGATGGCCATTCCTCTAAACTGTATACAATTAATGCAGGAGTTCCTCAAGGTTCAGCTTTAGCCCCTACTTTGTTTCTTCTCCACATCAATGACCTCCTCTCTAGCACATCCAACCCAGTTCACAGTTACGCGGACGACAGCACCCTCCTCTCAAATATACAATATTCTAAGCCTGCCTCTTTAGCCCAATTAGATGAGGATCGCAGACTCATGGAGGGTTCTATCACCTTGGATCTCCAAAAAATATTAGATTGGGGAAGTAGAAATCTTGTACAATTCAACCCCACCAAATCACAGTCTTGTGTTCTTTCTCATAAGAGATACACCAGCCCTAGACCCATCACAATAAACAACCAAGCTAATCTCTATACTTTATATACTTCACAAATAAGACCAAACCTCGAATACTGCTCCCACATCTAGGGTGCTGCTGCCGCTTCTACACTCGCTATCCTGGACTACATTCAGAAGAGAGCTATACGTCTCATCGGTGACCCTACCCTCACCCACAGGCTGCCATCCCTTGCCCACCGACCAGCCGTTGGTGACCTCTCTCTTTTATAGATATTTCCACGGACACTGCTCAGATGAGTTTTCTTCCATAGTTCCTCCACCTGCTGCCCCCAACAGAGCTACCAGGATAACAGAGCGAATGCACCCTTTTACTGTCCAGGTCACCAGACATAGAACATCTTGTTATGCCCGCTCTTTTGTCCCGAGGACTTCCAAGTTGTGGAATTCCTTGTTGGCACATGTTTTTCATTCTCCCCCGAACCTCCAAACCTTCCAGAAGTCCAGAAAAGTCCAGAAAAGTCCAGAATTAACAAGTTGCCTGTTTCCTCCTTGTCGACACCCACGGTACGATAGTATTTAGGCTGTAAGCCCTCGTGGTGTGTTGTTGAAAAAAAATACAATCATATATATATATATATATATATATATATATATATATATATATATATATATATATATATATATATATATATATATATATATATATATAACATATAAAAATTTTAACGGACCTTGGTTTTGGGCTCGAAGTACCCAAATTCGCGCTCATCAGAAGAAATGTTTTCAAAAGCTTTTCATTGTGACCTCTCTATTAGCGAATTTTTCATAATGAAAATTCGCTAAAACTAAATAATTTATGTTGTATAAGTGATATATATTTTTTAAATCAGATAATTACCAGCCCTTATGCTTCATTGTTAAAAGATACTGGCAAAAATTACGTCCGACTAAACAAAAGTTTGCAATTTTGTCTAAGAAATGTTGACAAATTCAAGAATCGTACCTGTTTATACTAGTCGTTTCTTTGTAGGTTCCTTTTATATAAGGAATTATACACTGAGTGCAGCGACAGACGCTATAATTCGTCCAGACAGCTGCTATTGTCGTTAACCAACACAGACATGCAGGTGGTGCATTGTATTTACTTTCCTACCAGATAGCGTCTTTTGTTATTTCTCTATCTTTGTTGTAACCGGAAATAGAAATACGTGAAGGTAATGGCATTTTGACGAAATTTTGGATTGAGATAAATGTTAGGTATTAGAAGAATTTTTAGGGGTTGGAGACGTAGAAACATGCTGAAGTATGTTTAGATTAGTTGAGTGACTTTGTCGATCCTTTATGAAATATTGTACTTATTCTTAGATAGGTATTACGCTTTCACTTATGCGATGTTTGACCAGTGGCGTCTCCTGACCAAAAAGTTCGCGTGTGCGGTAACGAGTTGCTGTTAGTGGTGGTTTTAAAAATTATTAACACTAAATGTGTATATATATATATATATATATATATATATATATATATATATATATATATATATATATATATATATATATATTGTACATATATGGGAATAATAGGTAGATAAATAAATTAATCTCCCACCGCAACACTAACAAATTAAAAAGGCACTTAAATTTTAAAACACGAAAAGAACATGGAATTATTATACAACCTCTTCTTTCACACAAATTTGTGTTAGCGTTAGCACTGTCCGGAGCGGGGTGAAAACTGAAAACATTAAAAGTAGTTCAATGTTAATATGGTACTAAATAATAAAATGTGTAAAAAGCCTGGATGCAGCAAGTGCGTTATGGTAGTGAATTTTCATAAAAATGATCTGGCACAAAATATTTTATTATAACTTTTTTTTCTTGTAACATAGAAATCTAAATTTTGGTGTATTTACTTTTTATATCGTAAACCTACCTACCAAATTTGGTTATCATATCTTTTTTATTTTTTGAGATACAAATTTTTTTCAAATGAACTCAAAATTTTCCCGAAAAATCTCGTCCGATTTTCCTGACTAACGAACTTATCCAACCTATTTACAAGAGGAAGGTACATGCCAAATTTTATCAAAATCGGCCAATTATATTTTGAGTTATCGGTGTGATACCTATATATATATATATATATATATATATATATATATATATATATATATATATATATATATATATATATATATATATATATATATATATATATATATATATATATATATATATATATATATATATATAAACATATAAACATTGAAACTGACCCCGGATATGGGTTCTAGGGGTCCTAGTTCGCGCTTATTTGCAAAAATGTTTTTCAAAAGTCGAGATCTCCCCATTAGTGAATTTTTTCTACGAAAATTCACTAAAATGTATTACAGTCTTTGATTCTAGAATATTGTGGTCTCTGCTAGCGCAGTCGTAATGTTTGTAAATAATGCTATCACAACGTTGGTTAGACCGGGGTTCCTTTCATTTGTCTTGAGCTATATTTTTACAGCTCACTCCAGTGTTAAAATCAATGGTATTTTCCTCACGTGTGTGGGGGACTGCATTGTATACCAATACCACTCCATCGACTGAAGTTGTTTGGAAATATTAACGCACACCTAACCCGAATTCATTCCCCGTTGCTATTGACCTACTCATATTCTCTGAATATGTTTATGTTAGAAGACGTGGTACCTACTTCATTCCAAGTCACTATTAACCGACTATTTATGAAATCAAATAAGTAAATTAAATCGATTGTCATAAAATATGTAGTGTATTAAGACTAAGGGAAAAAGAAATAAAACATATTTAACTGTGCACATTTTGATTATATTTTAGGGTGTACCTAGCTCACTAGGAGAAATCACCACAGTGTTTAACAGCTTATATGGATGCATGATATTAAAATATTACATAATGGTGGAATTTACTTTAATTACTGCATTATACGGTGTGCGGTGTCAGTAGCTCAGCAGATAGGATCGCCGTGAAGAGGTTCTCGTTTTCGATTTTCCATGCAGCATGTTATAAAACAAAATTAATTCAGTATACATATTGAAAGTAACTACATACTATGTTCCTGAGTAAGCTTCGATCTTCGGAACGGACGTAAAGCCGTCGGTCACGCGTACTATCCGATGTTTGACCCGTAAACAACCCCTATCCCCATTACATAGCACATGGGTTCAACAAAATGTTAGAGAACTGAAACTGCTCGTTGTGTCGGTGATTCGCCTTCGTCGCGTAAATAGGCCGATTTGACATGAACAAAATACATTACATAGAATACAATACGATGCTTGGTGTTCGCGTTACATTTTAGCAAATATTTGCTTGTAAGGAGATCTCGACTTTCTAAACATTTCTTTACATGGGCGAATTACTTACAATTTTTCTTGTTCGAGTGAAAGCTGAGGATACCTTCTTTTAGACCCAAAATTTTTAAATAAACACGCGAAACACATTTCTATTTGTACTGATGTGATGTTTGTACCTCATTGTTTATAATTTCTAGTTGTGTTATATTTATTGTATTTTATTTCTTTATCGTTGGCTTATTTCCGCGACCATGAACAATATCCGCCGGCAGGGAGCAGTTTCGCCCTACCAACTTGGAAACGCCGCTGTTGTTAGCTGGGTCCAGCATCGCATTGTACACAGGGCCGACGGCTTAATGCTCTCTCTGAAGGGGAGAAGTTCAGACATTTAACTTTCCCAAACATAATTAGTAGTTGTGAAAACATGTCGAAGTGGACCGTTTTCATAAAATATTGATTTTTGTTTTCTAAATCGGTCCAAAATTTGAAAGCCTAAACGTTTGGAAATTACCTTTCTTTTTACTTCCACATCGTCACAACGTGTGGAAGTATCGTATTGGCGACAAAAATTTCAAATTTTTTTTTCGCTTAAACGTCGTCAAAAGGGACAAAACCTATAGAAAACATGATTTGGGAACGAAATTATCTAGCCACGCGTCAACAAAGGTTTTATTTGCGTTATACTTTAGATCGGCTTCATGCCCGGGATATTATATTCAAAGTATACATAATTAATTAATTACAGAATTAGGTAGTAGAATTACCATTGAAACACATCCCACAACTGTTTCGGTCCTATGTGACGTCTTATGCTAAAGTTTAAAGATAAAAAACTATTTTAGAATTATGTATTTTTATAGAGACTTGGCTTGATTTTGTTTAAATTTCTGCTACATTATTATGCGACAGCATAATATCTATGCTGCGCTAAAACTGTTTGAGGACGTTAATAAAGCTATAAATATAGTGTATTTTAATAATTGATTGAATCGCCCAGTTAAATAACAATCAATTGGCAATTTTTTAATTTCATGTCTTCTGTCATTTTCCATAACTGCGGCCGAGATTTCACGATTATTGGTTCGGATGGTATGTTTTCTGCCTGGTATATATTAAGTTTCGTTACCGTTGCTGTATGGTTTATATCTGTTGTATGAATTAATCTACGCGTGGCAGTTAAGTACTCTGTCTGTCAGGTATTCGACTTTAACCACTAAGTCGGTTCAACGCACGTCTGTGGGATTTTAATTTTAATTTTGAAAAAACTCTAAATATTGTGGACGAAATTACTTAAAATTCACAACATATGTTTATTTGCACTATTTTTAGCCACATGTAAAGTCTCATTTCAGTTACTCCGATACTTACAAAAATATAGCATTTTCAAAAAGTTTTGCCCGATTTTCCACCGGAAAAACTTGAGCATATAGGCTGATTAACGAACTCGACCTCAGTTTTTGCCCAAACAAGATTTTTGCCAAGTTTGATTGAAATCAGTTTAGTATTTTTTGAGTTATCGCTCGGACACACACACGCATATATATATATATATATATATATATATATATATATATATATATATATATATATATATATATATATATATATATATAAACATAAATTTTAACGGACCTTGGTATTGGGTTCTAGGGACCCAAATTCGTGCTCATCCGAAGAAATGGATTCAAAAGCTCTTCATCGTAACCTCTCTATTAGCGAATTTTTCTTAATGAAAATTCGCTAGAATGTACACTACATTTGCCAAGTATAAGGTGGTTAGCCCCTCGCATTAAAGTCCTATACCTACTATGCGACGGTGTACTTTTCTTAATGTAACACCCTGTGTGCACGTTATTCTTTGTTAATGTTATATTGTCATCGGCATTATCACTATTATTTTCTTTTAGTGTTGAGCCTCGAAGTCAAAATCTACAGCTCGTAAAAGACGACGTCGTAAAGGTCTAATGATTCGAACATTACAGCCTAAATTTAGTGTTACCGGATGCTTTTATTAGTTTAAGAGATTTAATGCTGTTAATTAGAAATCCATAAAAATCAATGAGGCGACATAACCTTTGTCGTATCGCTGGCCTTGACCTACAATTATACACTTCATTAAAAACTCACTTTCATGTGTCTACGAAACGATATACTTTGGATAATTACCGTATATTATTAATATTTGACAAATATCTAAACGGTCATTTGAGTTTTGCATAACATTTGGTATTTTAGGGTGAGTATGAAAGGTAAATGAATAATGATCGTTGAAAAATAGTCGTGGAAATGTTAACAATATTTCATTAATTGTTCTTGTCCTTACTTGGTGAAATACAGATGTAGAGACTTCTTCACAGGTGCTTGTTTTCTTCTGTGCAACCGATTTCGGCTTTTACGGCATCGTCAGGCAGGAAAAAAATAATTTATTTACACGCACCGCGGTGTAATATAATAAGTTTAATAGGTATCCATTGTTACATTAGGGTTTTTTGATCAAAAAATTCTTTGAAATAAAGTAAAAATTACAGATACCGTCTTTAAAATGACTATGTGATGTTAGTCAATATTTATTATTACAATAATAACCATAACAACAATTATATCTAAATAAAATAACTAATTAACAATAATAGCAATAGAAGCAGGTTCTGAAATTATCGACATATCTTAACTTATTGCATTATGGCAACTATTTTTAATATGGTTACGGTTAGACGTAGTTTTTTTGGTATATTTAATTAAAAAGAAGAGCATCCAAGAAAGGGGAATCCGTAAAAAGATCAAGTTGGCGCTTGTCATTAAAAATGTAGTGGCTCTGTGCGGTTATTTACTGTTGGCCTATCTTGAGTATCGATAATATGTTTTGCAAAGGTGCAGAAATGTGTTATGAAAGTTCGGGGTGCATCATGTGCGTTATGGTAGTGAATTTTTATTAAATGCTTTAAATTTGAATAAATTTCTGTTAACCTAATGAATTGAATTATTGTATATAGTAAGGTCTTTCCCAAGGCAATATATCCACAAAATTTCATCAAAAAGCTCTGTAATTTTCGGATATAAAAAAAGTTTCCGAAAGAAAACTCAAGCTTGTCCAATTTTCCTGGCTAACGAACTCATCCAAGCTATTAATAAAAGGAAGGCACTTGCCGAGCTTCATCCAAATCGGTTAATTACTTTTTGGGTTATGGGTTGGATATATGTATGTATATATATATATATATATATATATATATATATATATATATATATATATATATATATATATATATATATATATAATGAAACTGACCCCGGATATGGGTTCTAGGGGGTCCTAGTTCGCGCTTATTTGAAAACTTTTTTGCAAAGTCTCACCATCTCAACTCTCTATTAGTGAATTTTTTTAAATAAAAATTCACTAATATGGGTATATTAACGCACTCGTGGGGAATAGCACACTACAAAAAACTAATAATATACAGGTGTCCCATTTATAAAACATATATTTAATTTGTATCTTAAAAACGCGATGCTCAATTGTTTTTCTGAAATGTAGATTAACTTCGATTAAAAAAAAAATCTTATGTATGTGGATCACCTGTATTCTGTATTGTGGGGGAACTACTCCGTCGTATTTGGGTACAATGTAAATAATTTTTATCTTCCTGTTATCAGTGCCCCCATATATAATTCAAGTTACATGGCCTTTGTTCTAAAAATAAGTTTGCTAGGTAACACCAGTATTTATCAGCTGTATTACTTTACATATTTTGATACGTTGTGAGCGATAGCGCCCAAACATATTATTTTACCACTTCAGTCTGGCTGATTCTTAGTCGTTTTATTCTTCATGTGTTAACAACCCAAGTATTAATCATATTTTAAAATGATGACTTAATACAGTTGAATTTTTCTTTGATTGTATGTTGAGTCATAACACAGATAAGACATTGTAATTTTACCGAGGGAATTACTTGACGATGAATGCCATTCGAATACTAATGAGAGTCAAATGTCATTCACGCAATCATAAAACACTTAACTTCCTTGTTACACGCTTTAACAATAGGTCGTTGAATTCATTGTTTTGAATGGGCGAAATATCGTGGTAATTTTTAATAGATATCTTTCGGAAAAAATTCGAGGATTAATGATTATAAAAAATTTAAATGAGTGAAATGAATTAGAGCTTCTTGGAACCCATATCCAATATGCAAACTATGTTTCAATTTGTATGTTATTGGGATGATAACCAAAGAATATAGATTTTAACTGAATTTAGAAGGCAAGTTACTTTTATTAGGATCATATTATGTACAAAGTTTTAACTTCTTAGCTAAATGGAAAATTTACGTGCGGTTGGACATCACTTTTTGGTTCCATGGATAAAGAGACGACACTGCACTTTCCTTCTCGAAAATAAGGACAGAGGAGGCGCCTTTAACTTAAATGGGGTAGTCAGTTCACACAACTGTAAGTGTTGGGCACAAGAAAAGCCAAAGTGTGATAGATAGATAAAACTATTGATTCTGATTGGCTAAAACAGAATAACCAGGTTAACGCTAAAAATTGCCTACTATGTGGTCTTTCTTAACTGCTCTGATTTTTAATTTATTTTTGTACAGTACACAAATACACAGGATATCGCATGTATTGAACAAATACTTTGGATATTTAACTATAAATGCATTGAAACAAATCGTAATTTAACCTACTGTTTGAAACCAACAAAATAGAACAAAAGGAACAAAAGTTCGGGACGCAGCAAGTGCGTTATGGTAGTGAATTTTTATTAAATGCTTCAATTTTGAATAACTCAATTTTTTATAAACTTAGAAAGTTGAATTTTTATACGTAGTAAGGTCTCTCCCAGCGCAACATACCCTTTAAATTTCATTAAAACAGCTTTGTAATTTTCGGGGAATTTTTTTTTTTCGGAAAAGCCTTTCCGATTTTTCTGGATAACGAACTCATCCAAGCCATTAATAAAAGAAAGGCACTTGCTGAGTTTCATCGAAATCGGTTAATTATTTTTTGAGTTGTCGGATATATATATATATATATATATATATATATATATATATATATATATATATATATATATATATATATATATATATATATATATATATATATATATATATATATATATATATATATATATATATATATGTATATATATATATATATATGTATATATATATATTTATATATATTCCTAATCTGCGCTCATTTGAAAAAAAATGTGCAGTCTCACCATCGATACCTCTCTATTACTAAATTTTTTGCAATAAAGTTCACTAATATTTTGGTTAAAGGATAAGCTTCTTTTTTTGGCAATGCATTATTAATCCTATAGTGTTGGAACGGGACCTGCTGAACTTAGTATGATATCTTAGGCAACACACAATACACAACATATAAAACCATTGTGTTCCCTCTTATAAGTGTTGCTCTATGTAATGTGTCGCAGTTTGGACGTCAGTTTACAATGCGAGAAAATTTAAAATAATACATGTAAAGGATTTTAGCCACAAATAAAGCTTTTAAGGGTCAAAGTCGCAGGTAACCAAATATAAACAAGATATCCACCCAATTTCATTAAAATAGCTTTGTAATTTTCGGAGAAAAAAATTTTTTTTTAAAGAAAATTAAAATGTGAATAACTCAATTTTCTATAAACTTAGAAAGTTGAATTTTGGTATGTAGTAAGGCCTTTCCCAAGGCAACATATGTAGTAAATTTCATTAAAACAGCTTTGTTATTTTCGGAGAAAAAAATTTTTTTTAAAAGAAAATTAAAAATTTTCCCGGAAAACCCCGTCCGATTTCCCTGGCTAACGAACTCATCCAAGCCATTAATAAAAGAAAGGCACTTGCCTAGTTTCATTTAAATCGGTTAATTATTTTTTGAGTTATCAGACAGACACACACACACACACACACACACACACACACACACACACACATACACACACACACACACACATATATATATATATATATATATATATATATATATATATATATATATATATATATATATATATTTATTTATTTATTTATTTATTTATATAAACATATAAAAATAGAAACTGACCCCGGATATGGATTCTAGGGGTCCTAATTCGCGCTCATTTGAAAAAAATTTTGCAAAGTCTCACCATCGATACCTCTCTATTAGTGAATTTTTTTAAATAAAAATTCTAAAAACGAGTCAATAAATCAAATAAGCTAGTCTCTAAGTTGAAGATGTTCCCTGTTATTTTGTATTGATGTACCCTGTTGTTTCTTATGGGGGCTCCTCTTACATAGTCTGCAGATCATTTTAAAGAATGTCAAGATGCATTTCTCCCATTACAACTTACAATATTAGTTTCTAAGCTTCCTTATTAAAGCAGTCTATATTAAAAGCAGAGTAAGTATATGCTAGCAATGTAGAGCAGTGTAAGAGGCTTATCCTGACTCGCAAATAAATCCTTTACATAATCTAGTCTGCTTGAAAGCAGTAAGATGTTTAAAAACAAAAGTCAATTTTTAGCCTAAAGATTTTTATTGTTTTATTTGTGATGTACTTTTTGATTTTGTTTAAATAAGCCCCTTAAATTCGGATTTCCTAATTTATTACATTTGCAGTGTGATGTTGTTTCACTAATCAGCGCAGCCTCAAAACAAAAAACCTTATATTTTTTGGCCAATTCAGGTTCGTAACAGGAATAAAGTATTAATGATGATTTTTTACTTCCACATCGTCAATACATGTGGAAGTATGGCATCAGCGACAAAAATTTAAAACTTGTTTGCGCTTAAGCATCGTAAAAAGTGTCAATACATATAGAAAACATGATTCGGGAACGAATTTTTTTGTGTCTGTTGGTCTGTCTGTTTGTCGCCACGATAACTTTAGAACGAATTGAGATATCGTCTTCAAATTTGTTACACAGTTAGCACCCGACAAACTAACTGCTCGGATTGTTTTTGAGTAAAATCGCTACATGGGGCAGGGGATGAATGGGGGTGATTTTGTGAAAAAAAATTTCATGGGAATGTCTTTCTTATGAGAGTAGATTATCACTATGTGGAAGTTATGATTCAATTTGCAGCACTATTTATGTCGAAACGTAGAAAATCAGCAGCTAACGCAGATGTATCAGGCGTGTAGAACTGATATAAATAAGAAAATAAAAGATACAGATACGTTTAAAAAAATAATGGTTTGCATTAGTAACTTCAAAGACAAACATTATACGATCACTTTGCTAATGCCAGTTCACAGAAAAAACAAAAACAAATATTTTCCCTTTAACATTTTTTCTTTTAATCAAATCTATATGAGATATTTTAAGAATTAGTTTTTTACAATATTTCAACTTCTCCCGTATCTACGAAATTATAAAAAAATTGACAACCTTACAACATAGCGTTAATGTACCATAGAACAACTTTTCGTTAACTTAGCCGACCGTTTCGAAGATAGCAACTATTTCTAACACCGTATATATGGCGTTTCATTGTTTAAAAACTGTCACCACGTGAAGTTTAGACCCTTTGGTGTGCACTGATATATAGTCAATCAGCCACAACACAATTTTACTCCTGTTGACACTTAGGAGGTTTATATTTCATTGATTGTTGTTGCCCTTATTTGGTGAAACTTGTACATACTACATACAGACTTGGAGACTACTTCTCTGGCTTCACTGTTGAAAGCCTCAAATGACAGATGAGGCTTTCAACAGTGAAGCCAGAGAAGTAGTCTCCCAGTCTGTATGTAGGTTTATATTTGTAGTGAATTTTGTTTTTTATCCACTGAACTTTACTTTAAAAAAAATGCAGGTATAAGCAATTTTTCAAACTTTATGTCACACATCACAATAATACTTTTATAGTAAAAAGAAAATCGATTAAGAATATTATGCTTCTTTTTTTCATAGCGTTGGTTATTAATGTAGATGTGACAAATCGAAGGTGACACGAGGTAATAAAAATATGAAAATACTACAAATATATTAAGTTTGTAATTAGCGACACCTTGAAACTAATCATCGCGAATATAGATAGACCTACATGGCATGTTGCCAAAGCAAATAAAAAAGTTAACGGTCCCAAGGCAAAATAATTCCTCCACGCTATTTATACAAATGAAATGTACTTTAAAAAACTGCATGAGTAGTCTCGGTGAAATGATATTTTTAAATGAAAACATCGTTCGTTGCTAGAAAATCGCGTGCCTTACGTCAACTTTCATATCAAATATTATATGAAATTACTATGTTTCTGACAAAGTAACGTCTTTTTCCTATTAGCTAATTACTTCAAAACCCCTATGAATTAATTCCAACAAAATGATTAATTCAATATAGCAAAAAATGAAAATCGCATAGGAATAAGCTAAAGTAAAGTCACTTACGGCCCCTTAAAATAGTGCTGCAAATTGAATCATAACTTCCACAAAGCTGTCATAACTAGTCTCCTAAAAATGACATTCACAAGGAACTGAATTGAAGGTCCATGATTTGACCACAAAGAAAATATTTGTATTCTGTACTCATAAACGTCTGAAACGTTATAATATTCGAGTTTTAACGAAAAAATGTCAATTTTCACCAAATCACCCCTCATTTATCCGCTACCCCATGAAGCCATCTTACCCAAAAACAGCTCCAAGCGTTCCTTTGTCGGGTGCTAACTGGATACCAAACTTGAAGATGATATCTCAATTCGTTGGAAAGTTATTGTGCCTACTAACAGACAGACGTGCAAGCCTGACAGACCGATCCCTACACATTCAGCTCTTAATTTAATTTAAGCACGATACCATATATTTGATGAAATTGAAAGTCTTCGAATA